>CAMAOD020000154.1:935000-1120000 GCA_945859595.2 Megachile willughbiella
ACAGGGACAGGGACAGCGACAGTGACCGGGAGAGGGACAGGGACAGAGACAGAGACAGAGACAGAGACAGAGACGGAGACAGAGGCAGAGACAAACACAGAGACGGAGGCAGAGACTGAGACAGAGACAGAGACAGAGACATAGAGACATAGGCACGGAGGCAGAGAAGCAGAGACAGAGACAGAGACAGAGACAGAGGCAGAGACAGAGACAGAGACAGAGACCGAGACAGAGGCAGAGACAGAGACAGAGACAGGGACAGAGACAGAGACAGAGGCAGGGACAGAGACAGAGACAGAAACAGAGACAGAGACAGAGGCAGGGACAGAGACAGAGACAGAGACAGAGACAGAGACGGAGACGGAGACAGAGACAGAGACAGAGACAGAGACAGAGACAGAGACAGATACGGGGACAGAGACAGAGGCAGAGACAGAGACAGAGACAGAGACAGAGGAAGAGACAGAGACAGAGACACAGACAGAGACAGAGACAGAGACAGAGACAGAGACAGATGCATAGACAGAGACAGATACGGGGACAGAGACAGAGGCAGAGACAGAGACAGAGAAAGAGGAAGAGACAGAGACAGAGACAGAGACATGGACAGAGACAGAGACAGAGATAGAGACAGAGATAGAAACAGAGACAGAGACAGAGACGTAGATGGAGACGGAGACGGAGACAGAGACAGAGACGGAAACAGAGGCAAATAGACAGAGATTCAGGGCAAGAGACACAGAGACAGAGTCACCGAGACAGAGACACAGAGACAGAGAGACAGAGTCGGAGACAGGGACAGCGACGCTAAGACAGAGACACAGAGACAGAGACAGAGACAGAGACAGAGACAGAGACAGAGACAGAGACAGAGACAGAGACAGAGACAGAGACAGAGACAGAGACAGAGACAGAGACAGAGGCAGTGACAGAGACAGAGACGAAGACAGAGACACAGACAGAGACAGAGACAGAGACACAGACAGAGACAGAGACAGAGACAGAGACAGAGACAGAGACAGATGCATAGACAGAGACAGATACGGGGACAGAGACAGAGGCAGAGACAGAGACAGAGACAGAGGAAGAGACAGAGACAGAGACAGAGACATGGACAGAGACAGAGACAGAGATAGAGACAGAGATAGAAACAGAGACAGAGACAGAGACGTAGATGGAGACGGAGACGGAGACAGAGACAGAGACGGAGACAGAGGCAAATAGACAGAGATTCAGGGAAAGAGACACAGAGACAGAGTCACCGAGACAGAGACACAGAGACAGAGAGACAGAGTCGGAGACAGGGACAGCGACGCTAAGACAGAGACACAGAGACAGAGACAGAGACAGAGACAGAGACAGAGACAGAGACAGAGACAGAGACAGAGACAGAGACAGAGACAGAGACAGAGACAGAGACAGAGACAGAGACAGAGACAGAGACAGAGACAGAGACAGAGACAGAGACAGAGACAGAGACAGAGACAGAGACAGAGACAGAGACAGAGACAGACACAGAGACAGAGACAGAGACAGAGACAGAGGCAGTAGCAGAGACAGAGACAGAGACAAAGACAGAGACAGAGACAGAGACAGAGACAGAGACAGAGACAGAGACACAGACAGAGACAGAGACACTGACAGAGATAAAAAGAGAGACAGAGACAGAGACCGAAATGGAGACGGAGACGGAGACAGAGGCAGAGACAAACACAGAGACGGAGGCAGAGAGTGAGACAGAGACAGAGACAGACGCAGAGACAGAGACAGAGACAGAGACAGAGACAGAGACAGAGACAGAGACAGAGACAGAGACGGAGACGGAGACGGAGACGGAGACGGAGACGGAGGCGGAGACGGAGGCGGAGACGGAGGCGGAGACAGAGACAGAGACAGAGACAGAGACAGAGACAGAGGCAGTGACAGGGACAGAGACAGAGACGGAGACAGAGACAGAGACAGAGGCATAGACAGAGACAGGGACAGGGACAGCGACAGTGACCGGGAGAGGGACAGGGACAGAGACAGAGACAGAGACAGAGACAGAGACGGAGACAGAGGCAGAGACAAACACAGAGACGGAGGCAGAGACTGAGACAGAGACAGAGACAGAGACATAGAGACATAGGCACGGAGGCAGAGAAGCAGAGACAGAGACAGAGACAGAGACAGAGGCAGAGACAGAGACAGAGACAGAGACCGAGACAGAGGCAGAGACAGAGACAGAGACAGGGACAGAGACAGAGACAGAGGCAGGGACAGAGACAGAGACAGAAACAGAGACAGAGACAGAGGCAGGGACAGAGACAGAGACAGAGACAGAGACAGAGACGGAGACGGAGACAGAGACAGAGACAGAGACAGAGACAGATACGGGGACAGAGACAGAGGCAGAGACAGAGACAGAGACAGAGACAGAGGAAGAGACAGAGACAGAGACACAGACAGAGACAGAGACAGAGACAGAGACAGAGACAGATGCATAGACAGAGACAGATACGGGGACAGAGACAGAGGCAGAGACAGAGACAGAGAAAGAGGAAGAGACAGAGACAGAGACAGAGACATGGACAGAGACAGAGACAGAGATAGAGACAGAGATAGAAACAGAGACAGAGACAGAGACGTAGATGGAGACGGAGACGGAGACAGAGACAGAGACGGAGACAGAGGCAAATAGACAGAGATTCAGGGCAAGAGACACAGAGACAGAGTCACCGAGACAGAGACACAGAGACAGAGAGACAGAGTCGGAGACAGGGACAGCGACGCTAAGACAGAGACACAGAGACAGAGACAGAGACAGAGACAGAGACAGAGACAGAGACAGAGACAGAGACAGAGACAGAGACAGAGACAGAGACAGAGACAGAGACAGAGACAGACACAGAGACAGAGACAGAGACAGAGACAGAGGCAGTAGCAGAGACAGAGACAGAGACAAAGACAGAGACAGAGACAGAGACAGAGACAGAGACAGAGACAGAGACAGAGACACAGACAGAGACAGAGACACAGACAGAGATAAAAAGAGAGACAGAGACAGAGACCGAAATGGAGACGGAGACGGAGACAGAGGCAGAGACAAACACAGAGACGGAGGCAGAGAGTGAGACAGAGACAGAGACAGACACAGAGACAGAGACAGAGACAGAGACAGAGACAGAGACAGAGACGGAGACGGAGACGGAGACGGAGACGGAGACGGAGACGGAGGCGGAGACGGAGGCGGAGACGGAGGCGGAGACAGAGACAGAGACAGAGACAGAGACAGAGACAGAGGCAGTGACAGGGACAGAGACAGAGACGGAGACAGAGACAGAGACAGAGACAGATGCATAGACAGAGACAGAGACAGAGATAGAGACGGAGACAGAGGCAGAGACAGAGCCAGGGACAGAGACGGAGACAGAGACAGAGGAAGAGACAGCCACAGAGACAGAGACATAGACAGAGACAGAGAGAGAGACAGAGACAGAGACAGAGACAGAGACAGAGACAGAGACAGAGACAGAGACAGAGACAGAGACAGAGACAGAGACAGAGTCAGAGACAGAGACAGAGACAGAGACAGAGACAGAGACAGAGACGGAGACAGAGGCAGTGACAGAGACAGAGACGAAGACAGAGACAGAGACAGAGACAGAGACAGAGACAGAGACAGAGACAGAGACAGAGACAGACACAGAGACAGAGACAGAGACAGAGACAGAGGCAGTAGCAGAGACAGAGACAGAGACAAAGACAGAGACAGAGACAGAGACAGAGACAGAGACAGAGACAGAGACAGAGACACAGACAGAGACAGAGACACAGACAGAGATAAAAAGAGAGACAGAGACAGAGACCGAAATGTAGACGGAGACGGAGACAGAGGCAGAGACAAACACAGAGACGGAGGCAGAGAGTGAGACAGAGAGAGAGACAGACACAGAGACAGAGACAGAGACAGAGACAGAGACAGAGACAGAGACGGAGACGGAGACGGAGACGGAGACGGAGACGGAGACGGAGGCGGAGACGGAGGCGGAGACGGAGGCGGAGACGGAGGCGGAGACAGAGACAGAGACAGAGACAGAGACAGAGACAGAGGCAGTGACAGGGACAGAGACAGAGACGGAGACAGAGACAGAGACGGAGACAGAGGCAGAGACAAACACAGAGACGGAGGCAGAGACTGAGACTGAGACAGAGACAGAGACAGAGACAGAGACAGAGACAGAGAGACATAGGCACGGAGGCAGAGAAGCAGAGACAGAGACAGAGACAGAGACAGAGACAGAGACAGAGACAGAGACAGAGACAGAGACAGAGACAGAGACAGAGACAGAGACAGAGACAGAGACAGAGACAGAGACAGAGACAGCGACAGAGACAGAGACAGAGACAGAGGCAGTGGCAGAGACAGAGACAGACACAAAGACAAAGACAGAGACAGAGACAGAGACAGAGACAGAGACACAGACAGAGACAGAGACAGAGACAGAGACGGAGACAGAGACAGAGGAAGAGACAGCGACAGAGACAGAGACAGAGTCAGAGACAGAGACAGAGACAGAGACAGAGACAGAGACAGAGACAGAGACAGAGACAGATACAGAGACAGAGGCAGTGACAGAGACAGAGACGAAGACAGAGACACAGACAGAGACAGAGACAGAGACAGATGCATAGACAGAGACAGATACGGGGACAGAGACAGAGGCAGAGACAGAGACAGAGACAGAGGAAGAGACAGAGACAGAGACAGAGACATGGACAGAGACAGAGACAGAGATAGAGACAGAGATAGAAACAGAGACAGAGACAGAGACGTAGATGGAGACGGAGACGGAGACAGAGACAGAGACGGAGACAGAGGCAAATCGACAGAGATTCAGGGAAAGAGACACAGAGACAGAGTCACCGAGACAGAGACACAGAGACAGAGAGACAGAGTCGGAGACAGGGACAGCGACGCTAAGACAGAGACACAGAGACAGAGACAGAGACAGAGACAGAGACAGAGACAGAGACAGAGACAGAGACAGAGACAGAGACAGAGACAGAGGCAGAGACAGAGCCAGGGACAGAGACGGAGACAGAGACAGAGGAAGAGACAGCGACAGAGACAGAGACAGAGACAGAGACAGAGACAGAGACAGAGACAGAGACAGAGACAGAGACAGAGACAGAGTCAGAGACAGAGACAGAGACAGAGACAGAGACAGAGACAGAGACAGAGACAGAGACAGAGGCAGTGACAGAGACAGAGACGAAGACAGAGACACAGACAGAGACAGAGACAGAGACACAGACAGAGACAGAGACAGAGACAGAGACAGAGACAGATGCATAGACAGAGACAGATACGGGGACAGAGACAGAGGCAGAGGCAGAGACAGAGACAGAGACAGAGGAAGAGACAGAGGCAGAGACAGAGACATGGACAGAGACAGAGACAGAGATAGAGACAGAGATAGAAACAGAGACAGAGACAGAGACGTAGATGGAGACGGAGACGGAGACAGAGACAGAGACGGAGACAGAGGCAAATAGACAGAGATTCAGGGAAAGAGACACAGAGACAGAGTCACCGAGACAGAGACACAGAGACAGAGAGACAGAGTCGGAGACAGGGACAGCGACGCTAAGACAGAGACACAGAGACAGAGACAGAGACAGAGACAGAGACAGAGACAGAGACAGAGACAGAGACAGAGACAGAGACAGAGACAGAGACAGAGACAGAGACAGAGACAGAGACAGAGACGGAGACAGAGGCAGAGACAGAGACAGAGACAGAGACAGAGACAGAGACAGAGACAGAGACAGAGACAGAGACAGAGACAGACACAGAGACAGAGACAGAGACAGAGACAGAGGCAGTAGCAGAGACAGAGACAGAGACAAAGACAGAGACAGAGACAGAGACAGAGACAGAGACAGAGACAGAGACAGAGACACAGACAGAGACAGAGACACTGACAGAGATAAAAAGAGAGACAGAGACAGAGACCGAAATGGAGACGGAGACGGAGACAGAGGCAGAGACAAACACAGAGACGGAGGCAGAGAGTGAGGCAGAGACAGAGACAGACGCAGAGACAGAGACAGAGACAGAGACAGAGACAGAGACAGAGACAGAGACGGAGACGGAGACGGAGACGGAGACGGAGACGGAGACGGAGGCGGAGACGGAGGCGGAGACGGAGGCGGAGACAGAGACAGAGACAGAGACAGAGACAGAGACAGAGGCAGTGACAGGGACAGAGACAGAGACGGAGACAGAGACAGAGACAGAGGCATAGACAGAGACAGGGACAGGGACAGCGACAGTGACCGGGAGAGGGACAGGGACAGAGACAGAGACAGAGACAGAGACAGAGACGGAGACAGAGGCAGAGACAAACACAGAGACGGAGGCAGAGACTGAGACAGAGACAGAGACAGAGACAGAGACATAGAGACATAGGCACGGAGGCAGAGAAGCAGAGACAGAGACAGAGACAGAGACAGAGGCAGAGACAGAGACAGAGACAGAGACCGAGACAGAGGCAGAGACAGAGACAGAGACAGGGACAGAGACAGAGACAGAGGCAGGGACAGAGACAGAGACAGAAACAGAGACAGAGACAGAGGCAGGGACAGAGACAGAGACAGAGACAGAGACAGAGACGGAGACGGAGACAGAGACAGAGACAGAGACAGAGACAGAGACAGAGACAGATACGGGGACAGAGACAGAGGCAGAGACAGAGACAGAGACAGAGACAGAGGAAGAGACAGAGACAGAGACACAGACAGAGACAGAGACAGAGACAGAGACAGAGACAGATGCATAGACAGAGACAGATACGGGGACAGAGACAGAGGCAGAGACAGAGACAGAGAAAGAGGAAGAGACAGAGACAGAGACAGAGACATGGACAGAGACAGAGACAGAGATAGAGACAGAGATAGAAACAGAGACAGAGACAGAGACGTAGATGGAGACGGAGACGGAGACAGAGACAGAGACGGAGACAGAGGCAAATAGACAGAGATTCAGGGCAAGAGACACAGAGACAGAGTCACCGAGACAGAGACACAGAGACAGAGAGACAGAGTCGGAGACAGGGACAGCGACGCTAAGACAGAGACACATAGACAGAGACAGAGACAGAGACAGAGACAGAGACAGAGACAGAGACAGAGACAGAGACAGAGACAGAGACAGAGACAGAGACAGACACAGAGACAGAGACAGAGACAGAGACAGAGGCAGTAGCAGAGACAGAGACAGAGACAAAGACAGAGACAGAGACAGAGACAGAGACAGAGACAGAGACAGAGACACAGACAGAGACAGAGACACAGACAGAGATAAAAAGAGAGACAGAGACAGAGACCGAAATGGAGACGGAGACGGAGACAGAGGCAGAGACAAACACAGAGACGGAGGCAGAGAGTGAGACAGAGACAGAGACAGACACAGAGACAGAGACAGAGACAGAGACAGAGACAGAGACAGAGACGGAGACGGAGACGGAGACGGAGACGGAGACGGAGACGGAGGCGGAGACGGAGACGGAGGCGGAGACGGAGGCGGAGACGGAGGCGGAGACAGAGACAGAGACAGAGACAGAGACAGAGACAGAGGCAGTGACAGGGACAGAGACAGAGACGGAGACAGAGACAGAGACAGAGACAGATGCATAGACAGAGACAGAGACAGAGATAGAGACGGAGACAGAGGCAGAGACAGAGCCAGGGACAGAGACGGAGACAGAGACAGAGGAAGAGACAGCCACAGAGACAGAGACATAGACAGAGACAGAGAGAGAGACAGAGACAGAGACAGAGACAGAGACAGAGACAGAGACAGAGACAGAGACAGAGACAGAGACAGAGACAGAGACAGAGACAGAGACAGAGACAGAGTCAGAGACAGAGACAGAGACAGAGACAGAGACAGAGACGGAGACAGAGGCAGTGACAGAGACAGAGACGAAGACAGAGACACAGACAGAGACAGAGACAGAGACACAGACAGAGACAGAGACAGAGACAGAGACAGAGACAGAGACAGAGACAGATGCATAGACAGAGACAGATACGGGGACAGAGACAGAGGCAGAGACAGAGACAGAGACAGAGGAAGAGACAGAGACAGAGACAGAGACATGGACAGAGACAGAGACAGAGATAGAGACAGAGATAGAAACAGAGACAGAGACAGAGACGTAGATGGAGACGGAGACGGAGACAGAGACAGAGACGGAGACAGAGGCAAATAGACAGAGATTCAGGGAAAGAGACACAGAGACAGAGTCACTGAGACAGAGACACAGAGACAGAGAGACAGAGTCGGAGACAGGGACAGCGACGCTAAGACAGAGACACAGAGACAGAGACAGAGACAGAGACAGAGACGGAGACGGAGACGGAGACGGAGACGGAGACGGAGACGGAGACGGAGGCGGAGACGGAGGCGGAGACGGAGGCGGAGACAGAGACAGAGACAGAGACAGAGACAGAGACAGAGGCAGTGACAGGGACAGAGACAGAGACAGATGCATAGACAGAGACAGATACGGGGACAGAGACAGAGGCAGAGACAGAGACAGAGAAAGAGGAAGAGACAGAGACAGAGACAGAGACATGGACAGAGACAGAGACAGAGACAGAGACAGAGACAGAGACAGACACAGAGACAGAGACAGAGACAGAGACAGAGGCAGTGGCAGAGACAGAGACAGAGACAAAGACAGAGACAGAGACAGAGACAGAGACAGAGACAGAGACAGAGAGAGAGACAGAGTGAACGAGACACAGAGACAGAGACACAGACACAGAAACCGTGACGCAGAGACAATGACACAGAGACAGAGATGGAGACACAGGGACAGAGACAGGGACACAGAGACAGATGCACAGAGACATAGACACAGAGACAGCGATGCAGAGACAGATACACAGAGACAGAGACAGAGACGGAGACAGAGACAGAGACAGAGACAGATGCATAGACAGAGACAGAGACAGAGACGGATACAGAGGCAGTAACAGAGACAGAGACAGAGACGGTGATAGAGACAGAGACAGAGGCATAGACAGAGACAGGGACAGGGACAGCGACAGTGATCGGGAGAGGGACAGGGACAGAGACTGAGACAGAGACAGAGACAGCCGTAGAGTCAGGGACGGAGACAGAGACAGAGACTAAGACAGAGACAGAGACAGAGATAGAGACGGAGACAGAGGCAGAGACAGAGCCAGGGACAGAGACGGAGACAGAGACAGAGGAAGAGACAGCCACAGAGACAGAGACATAGACAGAGACAGAGACAGAGACAGAGACAGAGACAGAGACAGAGACAGAGACAGAGACAGAGACAGAGACAGAGACAGAGACAGAGACAGAGACAGAGACAGAGACAGAGACAGAGTCAGAGACAGAGACAGAGACAGAGACAGAGACAGAGACAGAGGCAGTGACAGAGACAGAGACGAAGACAGAGACACAGACAGAGACAGAGACAGAGACACAGACAGAGACAGAGACAGAGACAGAGACAGAGACAGAGACAGATGCATAGACTGAGACAGATACGGGGACAGAGACAGAGGCAGAGACAGAGACAGAGACAGAGGAAGAGACAGAGACAGAGACAGAGATAGAGACAGAGATAGAAACAGAGACAGAGACAGAGACGTAGATGGAGACGGAGACGGAGACAGAGACAGAGACGGAGACAGAGGCAAATAGACAGAGATTCAGGGAAAGAGACACAGAGACAGAGTCACTGAGACAGAGACACAGAGACAGAGAGACAGAGTCGGAGACAGGGACAGCGACGCTAAGACAGAGACACAGAGACAGAGACAGAGACAGAGACAGAGACAGAGACAGAGACAGAGACAGAGACAGAGACAGAGACAGAGACAGAGACAGAGACAGAGCCAGGGACAGAGACGGAGGCAGAGACAGAGGAAGAGACAGCGACAGAGACAGAGACAGAGTCAGAGACAGAGACAGAGACAGAGACAGGGACAGAGACAGAGACAGAGACAGAGGCAGTGACAGAGACAGAGACGAAGACAGAGACACAGACAGAGACAGAGACAGAGACACAGACAGAGACAGAGACAGAGACAGAGACAGAGACAGAGACAGATGCATAGACAGAGACAGATACGGGGACAGAGACAGAGGCAGAGACAGAGACAGAGAAAGAGGAAGAGACAGAGACAGAGACAGAGACATGGACAGAGACAGAGACAGAGATAGAGACAGAGATAGAAACAGAGACAGGGACAGAGACAGAGACGGAGACAGAGACAGAGACAGAGGCATAGACAGAGACAGGGACAGGGACAGCGACAGTGACCGGGAGAGGGACAGGGACAGAGACAGAGACAGAGACAGAGACAGAGACGGAGACAGAGGCAGAGACAAACACAGAGACGGAGGCAGAGACTGAGACAGAGACAGAGACAGAGACAGAGACATAGAGACATCTGCACGGAGGCAGAGAAGCAGAGACAGAGACAGAGACAGAGACAGAGGCAGAGACAGAGACAGAGACAGAGACCGAGACAGAGGCAGAGACAGAGACAGAGACAGGGACAGAGACAGAGACAGAGGCAGGGACAGAGACAGAGACAGAGACAGAGACAGAGACAGAAACAGAGACAGAGACAGAGGCAGGGACAGAGACAGAGACAGAGACAGAGACAGAGACGGAGACGGAGACAGAGACAGAGACAGAGACAGAGACAGAGACAGAGACAGAGACAGATACGGGGACAGAGACAGAGGCAGAGACAGAGACAGAGACAGAGACAGAGGAAGAGACAGAGACAGAGACAGAGACAGGGACAGAGACAGAGACAGAGACAGAGACAGAGACAGAGGCAGAGACAGAGCCGGAGACAGGGACAGAGACAGAGACAGAGACAGAAACAGAGACAGAGACAGATACGGGGACAGAGACAGATGCAGAGGAAGAGACAGAGACAGAGACAGAGACAGAGACAGAGACAGAGGCAGAGACAGAGCCAGGGACAGAGACGGAGACAGAGACAGAGGAAGAGACAGCGACAGAGACAGAGACAGAGACAGAGACAGAGACAGAGACAGAGACAGAGACAGAGACAGAGACAGAGACAGAGACAGAGACAGAGACAGAGACAGAGACAGAGACAGAGACAGAGACAGAGACAGAGACAGAGACAGAGACAGAGACAGAGACAGAGACAGAGACAGAGAGAGAGACAGAGACAGAGACAGAGACAGAGACAGAGACAGAGACAGAGACAGAGACAGAGACAGAGACAGAGACAGAGACAGAGACAGAGACAGAGACAGAGGCAGAGACAGAGCCGGAGACAGGGACAGAGACAGAGACAGAGACAGAAACAGAGACAGAGACAGATACGGGGACAGAGACAGATGCTGAGGCAGAGACAGAGACAGAGACAGAGACAGAGACAGAGACGGAGACAGAGACAGAGACTGAGACAGAGACAGAGGCAGGGACAGAGACAGAGACAGAGACAGAGACGGAGACGGAGACGGAGATAGAGACAGAGACGAAGACAGAGACATAGACAGAGACAGAGACAGAGACAGAGACACAGACAGAGACAGAGACAGAGACAGAGACAGAGACAGATGCATAGACAGAGACAGATACGGGGACAGAGACAGAGACAGAGACAGAGACAGAGACAGAGACAGAGGAAGAGACAGAGACAGAGACAGAGACATGGACAGAGACAGAGACAGAGATAGAGACAGAGATAGAAACAGAGACAGAGACAGAGACGTAGATGGAGACGGAGACGGAGACAGAGACAGAGACGGAGACAGAGGCAAATAGACAGAGATTCAGGGAAAGAGACACAGAGACAGAGTCACCGAGACAGAGAGACAGAGACAGAGAGACAGAGTCGGAGACAGGGACAGCGACGCTAAGACAGAGACACAGAGACAGAGACAGAGACAGAGACAGAGACAGAGATAGAGACAGAGACAGAGACAGAGACAGAGACAGAGACAGAGACAGAGACAGAGACAGAGACAGAGACAGAGACAGAGACAGAGGCAGTGGCAGAGACAGAGACAGAGACAAAGACAGAGACAGAGACAGAGACAGAGACAGAGACAGAGACAGAGACAGAGAGAGAGACAGAGTGAACGAGACACAGAGACAGAGACACAGACACAGAAACCGTGACGCAGAGACAATGACACAGAGACAGAGATGGAGACACAGGGACAGGGACAGGGACACAGAGACAGATGCACAGAGACATAGACACAGAGACAGCGATGCAGAGACAGATACACAGAGACAGAGACAGAGACGGAGACAGAGACAGAGACAGAGACAGATGCATAGACAGAGACAGAGACAGAGACGGATACAGAGGCAGTAACAGAGACAGAGACAGAGACGGAGATAGAGACAGAGACAGAGGCATAGACAGAGACAGGGACAGGGACAGCGACAGTGATCGGGAGAGGGACAGGGACAGAGACTGAGACAGAGACAGAGACAGCCGTAGAGTCAGGGACGGAGACAGAGACAGAGACTAAGACAGAGACAGAGACAGAGATAGAGACGGAGACAGAGGCAGAGACAGAGCCAGGGACAGAGACGGAGACAGAGACAGAGGAAGAGACAGCCACAGAGACAGAGACATAGACAGAGACAGAGACAGAGACAGAGACAGAGACAGAGACAGAGACAGAGACAGAGACAGAGACAGAGACAGAGACAGAGACAGAGACAGAGACAGAGAGAGAGACAGAGGCAGTGGCAGAGACAGAGACAGAGACAAAGACAGAGACAGAGACAGAGACAGAGACAGAGATAAAAAGAGAGACAGAGACAGAGACCGAAATGGAGACGGAGACGGAGACAGAGACAGAGACGGAGACAGAGGCAGAGACAAACACAGAGACGGAGGCAGAGACTGAGACAGAGACAGAGACAGAGACAGAGACATAGAGACATAGGCACGGAGGCAGAGAAGCAGAGACAGAGACAGAGACAGAGACAGAGACAGAGACAGAGACAGAGACAGAGACAGAGACAGAGACAGAGACAGAGACAGAGACACAGACAGAGACAGAGACAGAGGAAGAGACAGCGGCAGAGACAGAGACAGAGACAGAGACAGAGACAGAGACAGAGACAGAGACAGAGACAGAGACAGAGGCAGTGACAGAGACAGAGACAAAGACAGAGACAGAGACAGAGACAGAGACAGAGACACAGACAGAGATAAAAAGAGAGACAGAGACAGAGACCGAAATGGAGACGGAGACGGAGACAGAGGCAGAGACAAACACAGAGACGGAGGCAGAGAGTGAGACAGAGACAGAGACAGACACAGAGACAGAGACAGAGACAGAGACAGAGACAGAGACAGAGACGGAGACGGAGACGGAGACGGAGACGGAGACGGAGACGGAGGCGGAGACGGAGGCGGAGACGGAGGCGGAGACAGAGACAGAGACAGAGACAGAGACAGAGACAGAGGCAGTGACAGGGACAGAGACAGAGACGGAGACAGAGACAGAGACAGAGACAGATGCATAGACAGAGACAGAGACAGAGATAGAGACGGAGACAGAGGCAGAGACAGAGCCAGGGACAGAGACGGAGACAGAGACAGAGGAAGAGACAGCCACAGAGACAGAGACATAGACAGAGACAGAGAGAGAGACAGAGACAGAGACAGAGACAGAGACAGAGACAGAGACAGAGACAGAGACAGAGACAGAGACAGAGACAGAGACAGAGTCAGAGACAGAGACAGAGACAGAGACAGAGACAGAGACGGAGACAGAGGCAGTGACAGAGACAGAGACGAAGACAGAGACAGAGACAGAGACAGAGACAGAGACAGAGACAGAGACAGAGACAGACACAGAGACAGAGACAGAGACAGAGACAGAGGCAGTAGCAGAGACAGAGACAGAGACAAAGACAGAGACAGAGACAGAGACAGAGACAGAGACAGAGACAGAGACACAGACAGAGACAGAGACACAGACAGAGATAAAAAGAGAGACAGAGACAGAGACCGAAATGTAGACGGAGACGGAGACAGAGGCAGAGACAAACACAGAGACGGAGGCAGAGAGTGAGACAGAGAGAGAGACAGACACAGAGACAGAGACAGAGACAGAGACAGAGACAGAGACAGAGACGGAGACGGAGACGGAGACGGAGACGGAGACGGAGACGGAGGCGGAGACGGAGGCGGAGACGGAGGCGGAGACGGAGGCGGAGACGGAGGCGGAGACGGAGGCGGAGACAGAGACAGAGACAGAGACAGAGACAGAGACAGAGGCAGTGACAGGGACAGAGACAGAGACGGAGACAGAGACAGAGACAGAGGCATAGACAGAGACAGGGACAGGGACAGCGACAGTGACCGGGAGAGGGACAGGGACAGAGACAGAGACAGAGACAGAGACAGAGACGGAGACAGAGGCAGAGACAAACACAGAGACGGAGGCAGAGACTGAGACAGAGACAGAGACAGAGACAGAGACAGAGACAGAGACAGACACAGAGGCAGAGGCAGAGCCAGGGACAGAGACGGGGACAGAGACAGAGGCAGAGACAGAGACAGAGACAGAGACAGAGACGGAGGCAGAGACAGAGACTGAGACAGAGACAGAGACAGCCGTAGAGTCAGGGACGGAGACAGAGACAGAGACAAAGACAGAGACAGAGACAGAGATAGAGACGGAGACAGAGGCAGAGACTGAGTCTGGGACAGAGACGGAGACAGAGACAGAGGAAGAGACAGCGACAGAGACAGAGACAGAGACAGAGACAGAGACAGAGACAGAGACAGAGACAGAGACAGAGACAGAGACAGAGGCAGTGGCAGAGACAGAGACAGAGACAAAGACAGAGACAGAGACAGAGACAGAGACAGAGACGCAGACAGAGACAGAGACAGAGACAGAGATAAAAAGAGAGACAGAGATAGAGACCGAAATGGAGACGGAGACGGAGACAGAGACAGAGACGGAGACAGAGGCAGAGACAAACACAGAGACGGAGGCAGAGACTGAGACTGAGACAGAGACAGAGACAGAGACAGAGACAGAGACATAGAGACATAGGCACGGAGGCAGAGAAGCAGAGACAGAGACAGAGACAGAGACAGAGACAGAGACAGAGACAGAGACAGAGACAGAGACAGAGACAGAGACAGAGACAGAGACAGAGACAGAGACAGAGACAGCGACAGAGACAGAGACAGAGACAGAGGCAGTGGCAGAGACAGAGACAGACACAAAGACAAAGACAGAGACAGAGACAGAGACAGAGACAGAGACACAGACAGAGACAGAGACAGAGACAGAGACGGAGACAGAGACAGAGGAAGAGACAGCGACAGAGACAGAGACAGAGTCAGAGACAGAGACAGAGACAGAGACAGAGACAGAGACAGAGACAGAGACAGAGACAGATACAGAGACAGAGGCAGTGACAGAGACAGAGACGAAGACAGAGACACAGACAGAGACAGAGACAGAGACAGATGCATAGACAGAGACAGATACGGGGACAGAGACAGAGGCAGAGACAGAGACAGAGACAGAGGAAGAGACAGAGACAGAGACAGAGACATGGACAGAGACAGAGACAGAGATAGAGACAGAGATAGAAACAGAGACAGAGACAGAGACGTAGATGGAGACGGAGACGGAGACAGAGACAGAGACGGAGACAGAGGCAAATCGACAGAGATTCAGGGAAAGAGACACAGAGACAGAGTCACCGAGACAGAGACACAGAGACAGAGAGACAGAGTCGGAGACAGGGACAGCGACGCTAAGACAGAGACACAGAGACAGAGACAGAGACAGAGACAGAGACAGAGACAGAGACAGAGACAGAGACAGAGACAGAGACAGAGACAGAGACAGAGGCAGAGACAGAGCCAGGGACAGAGACGGAGACAGAGACAGAGGAAGAGACAGCGACAGAGACAGAGACAGAGACAGAGACAGAGACAGAGACAGAGACAGAGACAGAGACAGAGACAGAGACAGAGTCAGAGACAGAGACAGAGACAGAGACAGAGACAGAGACAGAGACAGAGACAGAGACAGAGGCAGTGACAGAGACAGAGACGAAGACAGAGACACAGACAGAGACAGAGACAGAGACACAGACAGAGACAGAGACAGAGACAGAGACAGAGACAGATGCATAGACAGAGACAGATACGGGGACAGAGACAGAGGCAGAGGCAAAGACAGAGACAGAGACAGAGGAAGAGACAGAGGCAGAGACAGAGACATGGACAGAGACAGAGACAGAGATAGAGACAGAGATAGAAACAGAGACAGAGACAGAGACGTAGATGGAGACGGAGACGGAGACAGAGACAGAGACGGAGACAGAGGCAAATAGACAGAGATTCAGGGAAAGAGACACAGAGACAGAGTCACCGAGACAGAGACACAGAGACAGAGAGACAGAGTCGGAGACAGGGACAGCGACGCTAAGACAGAGACACAGAGACAGAGACAGAGACAGAGACAGAGACAGAGACAGAGACAGAGACAGAGACAGAGACAGAGACAGAGACAGAGACAGAGACAGAGACAGAGACAGAGACAGAGACAGAGACAGAGACAGAGACAGAGACAGAGACAGAGACGGAGACAGAGGCAGAGACAGAGACAGAGACAGAGACAGAGACAGAGACAGAGACAGAGACAGAGACAGAGACAGAGACAGAGACAGACACAGAGACAGAGACAGAGACAGAGACAGAGGCAGTAGCAGAGACAGAGACAGAGACAAAGACAGAGACAGAGACAGAGACAGAGACAGAGACAGAGACAGAGACACAGACAGAGACAGAGACACTGACAGAGATAAAAAGAGAGACAGAGACAGAGACCGAAATGGAGACGGAGACGGAGACAGAGGCAGAGACAAACACAGAGACGGAGGCAGAGAGTGAGACAGAGACAGAGACAGACGCAGAGACAGAGACAGAGACAGAGACAGAGACAGAGACAGAGACAGAGACGGAGACGGAGACGGAGACGGAGACGGAGACGGAGACGGAGGCGGAGACGGAGGCGGAGACGGAGGCGGAGACAGAGACAGAGACAGAGACAGAGACAGAGACAGAGGCAGTGACAGGGACAGAGACAGAGACGGAGACAGAGACAGAGACAGAGGCATAGACAGAGACAGGGACAGGGACAGCGACAGTGACCGGGAGAGGGACAGGGACAGAGACAGAGACAGAGACAGAGACAGAGACGGAGACAGAGGCAGAGACAAACACAGAGACGGAGGCAGAGACTGAGACAGAGACAGAGACAGAGACAGAGACATAGAGACATAGGCACGGAGGCAGAGAAGCAGAGACAGAGACAGAGACAGAGACAGAGGCAGAGACAGAGACAGAGACAGAGACCGAGACAGAGGCAGAGACAGAGACAGAGACAGGGACAGAGACAGAGACAGAGGCAGGGACAGAGACAGAGACAGAAACAGAGACAGAGACAGAGGCAGGGACAGAGACAGAGACAGAGACAGAGACAGAGACGGAGACGGAGACAGAGACAGAGACAGAGACAGAGACAGAGACAGAGACAGATACGGGGACAGAGACAGAGGCAGAGACAGAGACAGAGACAGAGACAGAGGAAGAGACAGAGACAGAGACACAGACAGAGACAGAGACAGAGACAGAGACAGAGACAGATGCATAGACAGAGACAGATACGGGGACAGAGACAGAGGCAGAGACAGAGACAGAGAAAGAGGAAGAGACAGAGACAGAGACAGAGACATGGACAGAGACAGAGACAGAGATAGAGACAGAGATAGAAACAGAGACAGAGACAGAGACGTAGATGGAGACGGAGACGGAGACAGAGACAGAGACGGAGACAGAGGCAAATAGACAGAGATTCAGGGCAAGAGACACAGAGACAGAGTCACCGAGACAGAGACACAGAGACAGAGAGACAGAGTCGGAGACAGGGACAGCGACGCTAAGACAGAGACACAGAGACAGAGACAGAGACAGAGACAGAGACAGAGACAGAGACAGAGACAGAGACAGAGACAGAGACAGAGACAGAGACAGAGACAGAGACAGAGACAGACACAGAGACAGAGACAGAGACAGAGACAGAGGCAGTAGCAGAGACAGAGACAGAGACAAAGACAGAGACAGAGACAGAGACAGAGACAGAGACAGAGACAGAGACACAGACAGAGACAGAGACACAGACAGAGATAAAAAGAGAGACAGAGACAGAGACCGAAATGGAGACGGAGACGGAGACAGAGGCAGAGACAAACACAGAGACGGAGGCAGAGAGTGAGACAGAGACAGAGACAGACACAGAGACAGAGACAGAGACAGAGACAGAGACAGAGACAGAGACGGAGACGGAGACGGAGACGGAGACGGAGACGGAGACGGAGGCGGAGACGGAGACGGAGGCGGAGACGGAGGCGGAGACGGAGGCGGAGACAGAGACAGAGACAGAGACAGAGACAGAGACAGAGGCAGTGACAGGGACAGAGACAGAGACGGAGACAGAGACAGAGACAGAGACAGATGCATAGACAGAGACAGAGACAGAGATAGAGACGGAGACAGAGGCAGAGACAGAGCCAGGGACAGAGACGGAGACAGAGACAGAGGAAGAGACAGCCACAGAGACAGAGACATAGACAGAGACAGAGAGAGAGACAGAGACAGAGACAGAGACAGAGACAGAGACAGAGACAGAGACAGAGACAGAGACAGAGACAGAGACAGAGACAGAGACAGAGTCAGAGACAGAGACAGAGACAGAGACAGAGACAGAGACGGAGACAGAGGCAGTGACAGAGACAGAGACGAAGACAGAGACACAGACAGAGACAGAGACAGAGACACAGACAGAGACAGAGACAGAGACAGAGACAGAGACAGAGACAGATGCATAGACAGAGACAGATACGGGGACAGAGACAGAGGCAGAGACAGAGACAGAGACAGAGGAAGAGACAGAGACAGAGACAGAGACATGGACAGAGACAGAGACAGAGATAGAGACAGAGATAGAAACAGAGACAGAGACAGAGACGTAGATGGAGACGGAGACGGAGACAGAGACAGAGACGGAGACAGAGGCAAATAGACAGAGATTCAGGGAAAGAGACACAGAGACAGAGTCACTGAGACAGAGACACAGAGACAGAGAGACAGAGTCGGAGACAGGGACAGCGACGCTAAGACAGAGACACAGAGACAGAGACAGAGACAGAGACAGAGACGGAGACGGAGACGGAGACGGAGACGGAGACGGAGACGGAGACGGAGACGGAGACGGAGGCGGAGACGGAGGCGGAGACGGAGGCGGAGACAGAGACAGAGACAGAGACAGAGACAGAGACAGAGGCAGTGACAGGGACAGAGACAGAGACAGATGCATAGACAGAGACAGATACGGGGACAGAGACAGAGGCAGAGACAGAGACAGAGAAAGAGGAAGAGACAGAGACAGAGACAGAGACATGGACAGAGACAGAGACAGAGACAGAGACAGAGACAGAGACAGACACAGAGACAGAGACAGAGACAGAGACAGAGACAGAGCCAGGGACAGAGACGGAGGCAGAGACAGAGGAAGAGACAGCGACAGAGACAGAGACAGAGTCAGAGACAGAGACAGAGACAGAGACAGGGACAGAGACAGAGACAGAGACAGAGGCAGTGACAGAGACAGAGACGAAGACAGAGACACAGACAGAGACAGAGACAGAGACACAGACAGAGACAGAGACAGAGACAGAGACAGAGACAGAGACAGATGCATAGACAGAGACAGATACGGGGACAGAGACAGAGGCAGAGACAGAGACAGAGAAAGAGGAAGAGACAGAGACAGAGACAGAGACATGGACAGAGACAGAGACAGAGATAGAGACAGAGATAGAAACAGAGACAGGGACAGAGACAGAGACGGAGACAGAGACAGAGACAGAGGCATAGACAGAGACAGGGACAGGGACAGCGACAGTGACCGGGAGAGGGACAGGGACAGAGACAGAGACAGAGACAGAGACAGAGACGGAGACAGAGGCAGAGACAAACACAGAGACGGAGGCAGAGACTGAGACAGAGACAGAGACAGAGACAGAGACATAGAGACATCTGCACGGAGGCAGAGAAGCAGAGACAGAGACAGAGACAGAGACAGAGGCAGAGACAGAGACAGAGACAGAGACCGAGACAGAGGCAGAGACAGAGACAGAGACAGGGACAGAGACAGAGACAGAGGCAGGGACAGAGACAGAGACAGAGACAGAGACAGAAACAGAAACAGAGACAGAGACAGAGGCAGGGACAGAGACAGAGACAGAGACAGAGACAGAGACGGAGACGGAGACAGAGACAGAGACAGAGACAGAGACAGAGACAGAGACAGATACGGGGACAGAGACAGAGGCAGAGACAGAGACAGAGACAGAGACAGAGGAAGAGACAGAGACAGAGACAGAGACAGGGACAGAGACAGAGACAGAGACAGAGACAGAGACAGAGGCAGAGACAGAGCCGGAGACAGGGACAGAGACAGAGACAGAGACAGAAACAGAGACAGAGACAGATACGGGGACAGAGACAGATGCAGAGGAAGAGACAGAGACAGAGACAGAGACAGAGACAGAGACAGAGACAGAGGCAGAGACAGAGCCAGGGACAGAGACGGAGACAGAGACAGAGGAAGAGACAGCGACAGAGACAGAGACAGAGACAGAGACAGAGACAGAGACAGAGACAGAGACAGAGACAGAGACAGAGACAGAGACAGATGCATAGACAGAGACAGATACGGGGACAGAGACAGAGACAGAGACAGAGACAGAGACAGAGACAGAGACAGAGGAAGAGACAGAGACAGAGACAGAGACATGGACAGAGACAGAGACAGAGATAGAGACAGAGATAGAAACAGAGACAGAGACAGAGACGTAGATGGAGACGGAGACGGAGACAGAGACAGAGACGGAGACAGAGGCAAATAGACAGAGATTCAGGGAAAGAGACACAGAGACAGAGTCACCGAGACAGAGAGACAGAGACAGAGAGACAGAGTCGGAGACAGGGACAGCGACGCTAAGACAGAGACACAGAGACAGAGACAGAGACAGAGACAGAGACAGAGATAGAGACAGAGACAGAGACAGAGACAGAGACAGAGACAGAGACAGAGACAGAGACAGAGACAGAGACAGAGACAGAGGCAGTGGCAGAGACAGAGACAGAGACAAAGACAGAGACAGAGACAGAGACAGAGACAGAGACAGAGACAGAGACAGAGAGAGAGACAGAGTGAACGAGACACAGAGACAGAGACACAGACACAGAAACCGTGACGCAGAGACAATGACACAGAGACAGAGATGGAGACACAGGGACAGGGACAGGGACACAGAGACAGATGCACAGAGACATAGACACAGAGACAGCGATGCAGAGACAGATACACAGAGACAGAGACAGAGACGGAGACAGAGACAGAGACAGAGACAGATGCATAGACAGAGACAGAGACAGAGACGGATACAGAGGCAGTAACAGAGACAGAGACAGAGACGGAGATAGAGACAGAGACAGAGGCATAGACAGAGACAGGGACAGGGACAGCGACAGTGATCGGGAGAGGGACAGGGACAGAGACTGAGACAGAGACAGAGACAGCCGTAGAGTCAGGGACGGAGACAGAGACAGAGACTAAGACAGAGACAGAGACAGAGATAGAGACGGAGACAGAGGCAGAGACAGAGCCAGGGACAGAGACGGAGACAGAGACAGAGGAAGAGACAGCCACAGAGACAGAGACATAGACAGAGACAGAGACAGAGACAGAGACAGAGACAGAGACAGAGACAGAGACAGAGACAGAGACAGAGACAGAGACAGAGACAGAGACAGAGACAGAGAGAGAGACAGAGGCAGTGGCAGAGACAGAGACAGAGACAAAGACAGAGACAGAGACAGAGACAGAGACAGAGATAAAAAGAGAGACAGAGACAGAGACCGAAATGGAGACGGAGACGGAGACAGAGACAGAGACGGAGACAGAGGCAGAGACAAACACAGAGACGGAGGCAGAGACTGAGACAGAGACAGAGACAGAGACAGAGACATAGAGACATAGGCACGGAGGCAGAGAAGCAGAGACAGAGACAGAGACAGAGACAGAGACAGAGACAGAGACAGAGACAGAGACAGAGACAGAGACACAGACAGAGACAGAGACAGAGGAAGAGACAGCGGCAGAGACAGAGACAGAGACAGAGACAGAGACAGAGACAGAGACAGAGACAGAGACAGAGACAGAGGCAGTGACAGAGACAGAGACAAAGACAGAGACAGAGACAGAGACAGAGACACAGACAGAGACAGAGACAGAGACCGAGACGGAGACAGAGACAGAGACAGAGACAGATGCATAGACAGAGACAGAGACAGAGACAGCGACAGGGCCAGGGAGAGGGACAGGGACAGAGACAGAGGCAGAGACAGAGCCCGAGACAGGGACAGAGACAGAGACAGAGACAGAAACAGAGACAGAGACAGATACGGGGACAGAGACAGAGGCAGAGACAGAGACAGAGACAGAGACAGAGGAAGAGACAGAGACAGAGACAGAGACAGGGACAGAGACAGCCGTAGAGTCGGGGACGGAGACAGAGACAGAGACAAAGACAGAGACAGAGACAGAGATAGAGACGGAGACAGAGGCAGAGACAGAGCCAGGGACAGAGACGGAGACAGAGACAGAGGAAGAGACAGCGACAGAGACAGAGACATAGACAGAGACAGAGACAGAGACAGAGACAGAGACAGAGACAGAGACAGAGACAGAGACAGAGACAGAGACAGAGACAGAGACAGAGACAGGGACATAGACAGAGACAGAGACAGAGACAGAGACAGAGACAGAGACAGAGACAGAGACAGAGACAGAGGCAGTGGCAGAGACAGAGACAGAGACAAAGACAGAGACAGAGACAGAGACAGAGACACAGACAGAGACAGAGACAGAGACAGAGACAGACACAGAGGCAGAGGCAGAGCCAGGGACAGAGACGGGGACAGAGACAGAGGCAGAGACAGAGACAGAGACAGAGACAGAGACGGAGGCAGAGACAGAGACTGAGACAGAGACAGAGACAGCCGTAGAGTCAGGGACGGAGACAGAGACAGAGACAAAGACAGAGACAGAGACAGAGATAGAGACGGAGACAGAGGCAGAGACTGAGTCTGGGACAGAGACGGAGACAGAGACAGAGGAAGAGACAGCGACAGAGACAGAGACAGAGACAGAGACAGAGACAGAGACAGAGACAGAGACAGAGACAGAGACAGAGACAGAGACAGAGACAGAGACAGAGACAGAGACAGAGACAGAGACAGAGGCAGTGGCAGAGACAGAGACAGAGACAAAGACAGAGACAGAGACAGAGACAGAGACAGAGACGCAGACAGAGACAGAGACAGAGACAGAGATAAAAAGAGAGACAGAGACAGAGACCGAAATGGAGACGGAGACGGAGACAGAGACAGAGACGGAGACAGAGGCAGAGACAAACACAGAGACGGAGGCAGAGACTGAGACTGAGACAGAGACAGAGACAGAGACAGAGACAGAGACATAGAGACATAGGCACGGAGGCAGAGAAGCAGAGACAGAGACAGAGACAGAGACAGAGACATAGAGACATAGGCACGGAGGCAGAGAAGCAGAGACAGAGACAGAGACAGAGACAGAGACAGAGACAGAGACAGAGACAGAGACAGAGACAGAGACAGAGACAGAGACAGAGACAGAGACAGAGACAGAGACAGAGACAGAGACAGAGACAGAGACAGAGACAGAGACAGAGACAGAGACAGAGACAGCGACAGAGACAGAGACAGAGACAGAGGCAGTGGCAGAGACAGAGACAGACACAAAGACAAAGACAGAGACAGAGACAGAGACAGAGACAGAGACACAGACAGAGACAGAGACAGAGACAGAGATAAAAAGAGAGACAGAGACGGAGACCGAAATGGAGACGGAGACGGAGACAGAGACAGAGACGGAGACAGAGGCAGAGACAAACACGGAGACGGAGGCAGAGACTGAGACTGAGACTGAGACAGAGACAGAGACAGAGACAGAGACAGAGACAGAGACAAAGACAGAGACAGAGAGAGAGACAGAGACAGAGACAGAGGCAGGGACAGAGACAGAGACAGAGACAGAGACAGAGACGGAGACGGAGACGGAGACGGAGATAGAGGCAGAGACAGAGACAGAGACAGAGACGGAGACGGAGACAGAGGCAGAGACTTTGACAGAGACAGAGACAGCCGTAGAGTCAGGGACGAAGACAGAGACAGAGACAAAGACAGAGACAGAGACAGAGATAGAGACAGAGACAGAGGCAGAGACAGAGCCAGGGACAGAGACGGAGACAGAGACAGAGGAAGAGACAGCGACAGAGACAGAGACAGAGTCAGAGACAGAGACAGAGACAGAGACAGAGACAGAGACAGAGCCAGGGACAGAGACGGAGACAGAGACAGAGGAAGAGACAGCGACAGAGACAGAGACAGAGACAGAGACAGAGACAGAGACAGAGACAGAGACAGAGACAGAGACAGAGACAGAGACAGAGACAGAGACAGAGACAGAGACAGAGACAGAGACAGAGACAGAGACAGAGACAGAGACAGAGACAGAGACAGAGACAGAGACAGAGACAGAGACAGAGACAGAGACAGAGACAGAGACAGAGACAGAGACAGAGACAGAGAGAGAGACAGAGACAGAGACAGAGACAGAGACAGAGACAGAGACAGAGACAGAGACAGAGACAGAGACAGAGACAGAGACAGAGACAGAGACAGAGGCAGAGACAGAGCCGGAGACAGGGACAGAGACAGAGACAGAGACAGAAACAGAGACAGAGACAGATACGGGGACAGAGACAGATGCTGAGGCAGAGACAGAGACAGAGACAGAGACAGAGACAGAGACGGAGACAGAGACAGAGACTGAGACAGAGACAGAGGCAGGGACAGAGACAGAGACAGAGACAGAGACGGAGACGGAGACGGAGATAGAGACAGAGACGAAGACAGAGACATAGACAGAGACAGAGACAGAGACACAGACAGAGACAGAGACAGAGACAGAGACAGAGACAGATGCATAGACAGAGACAGATACGGGGACAGAGACAGAGACAGAGACAGAGACAGAGACAGAGGAAGAGACAGAGACAGAGACAGAGACATGGACAGAGACAGAGACAGAGATAGAGACAGAGATAGAAACAGAGACAGAGACAGAGACGTAGATGGAGACGGAGACGGAGACAGAGACAGAGACGGAGACAGAGGCAAATAGACAGAGATTCAGGGAAAGAGACACAGAGACAGAGTCACCGAGACAGAGACACAGAGACAGAGAGACAGAGTCGGAGACAGGGACAGCGACGCTAAGACAGAGACACAGAGACAGAGACAGAGACAGAGACAGAGACAGAGACAGAGATAGAGACAGAGACAGAGACAGAGACAGAGACAGAGACAGAGACAGAGACAGAGACAGAGACAGAGACAGAAACAGAGACAGAGACAGATACGGGGACAGAGACAGATGCTGAGGCAGAGACAGAGACAGAGACAGAGACAGAGACAGAGACGGAGACAGAGACAGAGACTGAGACAGAGACAGAGGCAGGGACAGACACAGAGACAGAGACAGAGACGGAGACGGAGACGGAGATAGAGACAGAGACGAAGACAGAGACATAGACAGAGACAGAGACAGAGACACAGACAGAGACAGAGACAGAGACAGAGACAGAGACAGATGCATAGACAGAGACAGATACGGGGACAGAGACAGAGACAGAGACAGAGACAGAGACAGAGGAAGAGACAGAGACAGAGACAGAGACATGGACAGAGACAGAGACAGAGATAGAGACAGAGATAGAAACAGAGACAGAGACAGAGACGTAGATGGAGACGGAGACGGAGACAGAGACAGAGACGGAGACAGAGGCAAATAGACAGAGATTCAGGGAAAGAGACACAGAGACAGAGTCACCGAGACAGAGACACAGAGACAGAGAGACAGAGTCGGAGACAGGGACAGCGACGCTAAGACAGAGACACAGAGACAGAGACAGAGACAGAGACAGAGACAGAGACAGAGACAGAGACAGAGACGGAGACAGAGGCAGAGACAAACACAGAGACGGAGGCAGAGACTGAGACAGAGACAGAGACAGAGACAGAGACAGAGACAGAGACAGACACAGAGGCAGAGGCAGAGCCAGGGACAGAGACGGGGACAGAGACAGAGGCAGAGACAGAGACAGAGACAGAGACAGAGACGGAGGCAGAGACAGAGACTGAGACAGAGACAGAGACAGCCGTAGAGTCAGGGACGGAGACAGAGACAGAGACAAAGACAGAGACAGAGACAGAGATAGAGACGGAGACAGATGCAGAGACTGAGTCTGGGACAGAGACGGAGACAGAGACAGAGGAAGACACAGCGACAGAGACAGAGACAGAGACAGAGACAGAGACAGAGACAGAGACAGAGACAGAGACAGAGACAGAGGCAGTGGCAGAGACAGAGACAGAGACAAAGACAGAGACAGAGACAGAGACAGAGACAGAGACGCAGACAGAGACAGAGACAGAGACAGAGATAAAAAGAGAGACAGAGATAGAGACCGAAATGGAGACGGAGACGGAGACAGAGACAGAGACGGAGACAGAGGCAGAGACAAACACAGAGACGGAGGCAGAGACTGAGACTGAGACAGAGACAGAGACAGAGACAGAGACAGAGACATAGAGACATAGGCACGGAGGCACAGAAGCAGAGACAGAGACAGAGACAGAGACAGAGACAGAGACAGAGACAGAGACAGAGACAGAGACAGAGACAGAGACAGAGACAGAGACAGAGACAGAGACAGAGACAGAGACAGAGACAGAGACAGAGACAGAGACAGAGACAGAGGCAGTGACAGGGACAGAGACAGAGACGGAGACAGAGACAGAGACAGAGGCATAGACAGAGACAGGGACAGGGACAGCGACAGTGACCGGGAGAGGGACAGGGACAGAGACAGAGACAGAGACAGAGACAGAGACGGAGACAGAGGCAGAGACAAACACAGAGACGGAGGCAGAGACTGAGACAGAGACAGAGACAGAGACAGAGACAGAGACAGAGACAGACACAGAGGCAGAGGCAGAGCCAGGGACAGAGACGGGGACAGAGACAGAGGCAGAGACAGAGACAGAGACAGAGACAGAGACGGAGGCAGAGACAGAGACTGAGACAGAGACAGAGACAGCCGTAGAGTCAGGGACGGAGACAGAGACAGAGACAAAGACAGAGACAGAGACAGAGATAGAGACGGAGACAGAGGCAGAGACTGAGTCTGGGACAGAGACGGAGACAGAGACAGAGGAAGAGACAGCGACAGAGACAGAGACAGAGACAGAGACAGAGACAGAGACAGAGACAGAGACAGAGACAGAGACAGAGACAGAGGTAGTGGCAGAGACAGAGACAGAGACAAAGACAGAGACAGAGACAGAGACAGAGACAGAGACGCAGACAGAGACAGAGACAGAGACAGAGATAAAAAGAGAGACAGAGATAGAGACCGAAATGGAGACGGAGACGGAGACAGAGACAGAGACGGAGACAGAGGCAGAGACAAACACAGAGACGGAGGCAGAGACTGAGACTGAGACAGAGACAGAGACAGAGACAGAGACAGAGACATAGAGACATAGGCACGGAGGCAGAGAAGCAGAGACAGAGACAGAGACAGAGACAGAGACAGAGACAGAGACAGAGACAGAGACAGAGACAGAGACAGAGACAGAGACAGAGACAGAGACAGAGACAGAGACAGAGACAGAGACAGAGACAGAGACAGAGACAGAGACAGAGACAGAGACAGAGGCAGTGACAGGGACAGAGACAGAGACGGAGACAGAGACAGAGACAGAGGCATAGACAGAGACAGGGACAGGGACAGCGACAGTGACCGGGAGAGGGACAGGGACAGAGACAGAGACAGAGACAGAGACAGAGACGGAGACAGAGGCAGAGACAAACACAGAGACGGAGGCAGAGACTGAGACAGAGACAGAGACAGAGACAGAGACAGAGACAGAGACAGACACAGAGGCAGAGGCAGAGCCAGGGACAGAGACGGGGACAGAGACAGAGGCAGAGACAGAGACAGAGACAGAGACAGAGACGGAGGCAGAGACAGAGACTGAGACAGAGACAGAGACAGCCGTAGAGTCAGGGACGGAGACAGAGACAGAGACAAAGACAGAGACAGAGACAGAGATAGAGACGGAGACAGAGGCAGAGACTGAGTCTGGGACAGAGACGGAGACAGAGACAGAGGAAGAGACAGCGACAGAGACAGAGACAGAGACAGAGACAGAGACAGAGACAGAGACAGAGACAGAGACAGAGACAGAGACAGAGGTAGTGGCAGAGACAGAGACAGAGACAAAGACAGAGACAGAGACAGAGACAGAGACAGAGACGCAGACAGAGACAGAGACAGAGACAGAGATAAAAAGAGAGACAGAGATAGAGACCGAAATGGAGACGGAGACGGAGACAGAGACAGAGACGGAGACAGAGGCAGAGACAAACACAGAGACGGAGGCAGAGACTGAGACTGAGACAGAGACAGAGACAGAGACAGAGACAGAGACATAGAGACATAGGCACGGAGGCAGAGAAGCAGAGACAGAGACAGAGACAGAGACAGAGACAGAGACAGAGACAGAGACAGAGACAGAGACAGAGACAGAGACAGAGACAGAGACAGAGACAGAGACAGAGACAGAGACAGAGACAGAGACAGAGACAGAGACAGAGACAGAGACAGAGACAGAGACAGCGACAGAGACAGAGACAGAGACAGAGGCAGTGGCAGAGACAGAGACAGACACAAAGACAAAGACAGAGACAGAGACAGAGACAGAGACAGAGACACAGACAGAGACAGAGACAGAGACGGAGACAGAGACAGAGGAAGAGACAGCGACAGAGACAGAGACAGAGTCAGAGACAGAGACAGAGACAGAGACAGAGACAGAGACAGATACAGAGACAGAGGCAGTGACAGAGACAGAGACGAAGACAGAGACACAGACAGATACAGAGACAGAGACAGATGCATAGACAGAGACAGATACGGGGACAGAGACAGAGGCAGAGACAGAGACAGAGACAGAGGAAGAGACAGAGACAGAGACAGAGACATGGACAGAGACAGAGACAGAGATAGAGACAGAGATAGAAACAGAGACAGAGACAGAGACGTAGATGGAGACGGAGACGGAGACAGAGACAGAGACGGAGACAGAGGCAAATCGACAGAGATTCAGGGAAAGAGACACAGAGACAGAGTCACCGAGACAGAGACACAGAGACAGAGAGACAGAGTCGGAGACAGGGACAGCGACGCTAAGACAGAGACACAGAGACAGAGACAGAGACAGAGACAGAGACAGAGACAGAGACAGAGACAGAGACAGAGACAGAGACAGAGACAGAGGAAGAGACAGAGACAGAGACAGAGACAGGGACAGAGACAGCCGTAGAGTCGGGGACGGAGACAGAGACAGAGACAAAGACAGAGACAGAGACAGAGATAGAGACGGAGACAGAGACAGAGACGGAGGCAGAGACAGAGACTGAGACAGAGACAGAGATAAAAAGAGAGACAGAGACGGAGACCGAAATGGAGACGGAGACGGATGCAGAGACAGAGACTGAGACAGAGACAGAGACAGCCGTAGAGTCAGGGACGGAGACAGAGACAGAGACAAAGACAGAGACAGAGATAGAGACGGAGACAGAGGCAGAGACTGAGTCTGGGACAGAGACGGAGACAGAGACAGAGGAAGAGACAGCGACAGAGACAGAGACAGAGACAAAGACAGAGACAGAGACAGAGATAGAGACGGAGACAGAGGCAGAGACTGAGTCTGGGACAGAGACGGAGACAGAGACAGAGGAAGAGACAGCGACAGAGACAGAGACAGAGACAGAGACAGAGACAGAGACAGAGACAGAGACAGAGACAGAGACAGAGACAGAGACAGAGACAGAGACAGAGACAGAGACAGAGACAGAGACAGAGGCAGTGGCAGAGACAGAGACAGAGACAAAGACAGAGACAGAGACAGAGACAGAGACAGAGACGCAGACAGAGACAGAGACAGAGACAGAGATAAAAAGAGAGACAGAGACAGAGACCGAAATGGAGACGGAGACGGAGACAGAGACAGAGACGGAGACAGAGGCAGAGACAAACACAGAGACGGAGGCAGAGACTGAGACTGAGACAGAGACAGAGACAGAGACAGAGACAGAGACATAGAGACATAGGCACGGAGGCAGAGAAGCAGAGACAGAGACAGAGACAGAGACAGAGACAGAGACAGAGACAGAGACAGAGACAGAGACAGAGACAGAGACAGAGACAGAGACAGAGACAGAGACAGAGACAGAGACAGAGACAGAGACAGAGACAGAGACAGAGACAGAGACAGAGACAGAGACAGAGACAGCGACAGAGACAGAGACAGAGACAGAGGCAGTGGCAGAGACAGAGACAGACACAAAGACAAAGACAGAGACAGAGACAGAGACAGAGACAGAGACAGAGACAGAGACACAGACAGAGACAGAGACAGAGACAGAGATAAAAAGAGAGACAGAGACGGAGACCGAAATGGAGACGGAGACGGAGACAGAGACAGAGACGGAGACAGAGGCAGAGACAAACACGGAGACGGAGGCAGAGACTGAGACTGAGACTGAGACAGAGACAGAGACAGAGACAGAGACAGAGACAGAGACAAAGACAGAGACAGAGAGAGAGACAGAGACAGAGACAGAGGCAGGGACAGAGACAGAGACAGAGACAGAGACAGAGACGGAGACGGAGACGGAGACGGAGATAGAGGCAGAGACAGAGACAGAGACACAGACAGTGGCAGAGGCAGACACAGATGCAGAGGCAGAGCCAGGGACACAGACGGAGACAGAGACAGAGGCAGAGACAGAGACAGAGACAGAGACAGAGACGGAGACGGAGACAGAGGCAGAGACTTTGACAGAGACAGAGACAGCCGTAGAGTCAGGGACGAAGACAGAGACAGAGACAGAGATAGAGACAGAGACAGAGGCAGAGACAGAGCCAGGGACAGAGACGGAGACAGAGACAGAGGAAGAGACAGCGACAGAGACAGAGACAGAGTCAGAGACAGAGACAGAGACAGAGACAGAGACAGAGACAGAGCCAGGGACAGAGACGGAGACAGAGACAGAGGAAGAGACAGCGACAGAGACAGAGACAGAGACAGAGACAGAGACAGAGACAGAGACAGAGACAGAGACAGAGACAGAGACAGAGACAGAGACAGAGACAGAGACAGAGACAGAGACAGAGACAGAGACAGAGACAGAGACAGAGACAGAGACAGAGACAGAGACAGAGAGAGAGACAGAGACAGAGACAGAGACAGAGACAGAGACAGAGACAGAGACAGAGACAGAGACAGAGACAGAGACAGAGACAGAGACAGAGACAGAGACAGAGACAGAGGCAGAGACAGAGCCGGAGACAGGGACAGAGACAGAGACAGAGACAGAAACAGAGACAGAGACAGATACGGGGACAGAGACAGATGCTGAGGCAGAGACAGAGACAGAGACAGAGACAGAGACAGAGACGGAGACAGAGACAGAGACTGAGACAGAGACAGAGGCAGGGACAGAGACAGAGACAGAGACAGAGACGGAGACGGAGACGGAGATAGAGACAGAGACGAAGACAGAGACATAGACAGAGACAGAGACAGAGACACAGACAGAGACAGAGACAGAGACAGAGACAGAGACAGATGCATAGACAGAGACAGATACGGGGACAGAGACAGAGACAGAGACAGAGACAGAGACAGAGGAAGAGACAGAGACAGAGACAGAGACATGGACAGAGACAGAGACAGAGATAGAGACAGAGATAGAAACAGAGATAGAGACAGAGACGTAGATGGAGACGGAGACGGAGACAGAGACAGAGACGGAGACAGAGGCAAATAGACAGAGATTCAGGGAAAGAGACACAGAGACAGAGTCACCGAGACAGAGACACAGAGACAGAGAGACAGAGTCGGAGACAGGGACAGCGACGCTAAGACAGAGACACAGAGACAGAGACAGAGACAGAGACAGAGACAGAGACAGAGACAGAGATAGAGACAGAGACAGAGACAGAGACAGAGACAGAGACAGAGACAGAGACAGAGACAGAGACAGAGACAGAGACAGAGGCAGTGGCAGAGACAGAGACAGAGACAAAGACAGAGACAGAGACAGAGACAGAGACAGAGACAGAGACAGAGACAGAGACAGAGACAGAGAGAGAGACAGAGTGAACGAGACACAGAGACAGAGACACGGACACAGAAACCGTGACGCAGAGACAATGACACAGAGACAGAGATGGAGACACAGGGACAGGGACAGGGACACAGAGACAGATGCACAGAGACATAGACACAGAGACAGCGATGCAGAGACAGATACACAGAGACAGAGACAGAGACGGAGACAGAGACAGAGACAGAGACAGATGCATAGACAGAGACAGAGACAGAGACGGATACAGAGGCAGTAACAGAGACAGAGACAGAGACGGAGATAGAGACAGAGACAGAGGCATAGACAGAGACAGGGACAGGGACAGCGACAGTGATCGGGAGAGGGACAGGGACAGAGACTGAGACAGAGACAGAGACAGCCGTAGAGTCAGGGACGGAGACAGAGACAGAGACTAAGACAGAGACAGAGACAGAGATAGAGACGGAGACAGAGGCAGAGACAGAGCCAGGGACAGAGACGGAGACAGAGACAGAGGAAGAGACAGCCACAGAGACAGAGACATAGACAGAGACAGAGACAGAGACAGAGACAGAGACAGAGACAGAGACAGAGACAGAGACAGAGACAGAGACAGAGACAGAGACAGAGACAGAGACAGAGAGAGAGACAGAGGCAGTGGCAGAGACAGAGACAGAGACAAAGACAGAGACAGAGACAGAGACAGAGACAGAGATAAAAAGAGAGACAGAGACAGAGACCGAAATGGAGACGGAGACGGAGACAGAGACAGAGACGGAGACAGAGGCAGAGACAAACACAGAGACGGAGGCAGAGACTGAGACAGAGACAGAGACAGAGACAGAGACATAGAGACATAGGCACGGAGGCAGAGAAGCAGAGACAGAGACAGAGACAGAGACAGAGACAGAGACAGAGACAGAGACAGAGACAGAGACAGAGACAGAGACACAGACAGAGACAGAGACAGAGGAAGAGACAGCGGCAGAGACAGAGACAGAGACAGAGACAGAGACAGAGACAGCGACAGAGACGGAAACAAAGGCCGAGACAGAGATAGAGACGGAAACAGAGGCAGAGACAGAGCCAGGGACAGAGACGGAGACAGAGACAGAGGTAGAGACAGCGACAGAGACAGAGACAGAGACAGAGACAGAGACAGAGACAGAGACAGAGACAGAGACAGAGACAGAGACAGAGACAGAGACAGAGACAGAGACGGAGACGGAGACGGAGACGGAGACAGAGACAGAGACAGAGACAGAGACAGAGACAGAGACAGAGACAGAGACAGAGACAGAGACAGAGACAGAGACAGAGACAGAGACAGAGACAGAGACAGAGACAGAGACAGAGACAGAGACAGAGGCAGTGACAGAGACAGAGACAAAGACAGAGACAGAGACAGAGACAGAGACACAGACAGAGACAGAGACAGAGACCGAGACGGAGACAGAGACAGAGACAGAGACAGAGACAGATGCATAGACAGAGACAGAGACAGAGACAGCGACAGGGCCAGGGAGAGGGACAGGGACAGAGACAGAGGCAGAGACAGAGCCCGAGACAGGGACAGAGACAGAGACAGAGACAGAAACAGAGACAGAGACAGATACGGGGACAGAGACAGAGGCAGAGACAGAGACAGAGACAGAGACAGAGGAAGAGACAGAGACAGAGACAGAGACAGGGACAGAGACAGCCGTAGAGTCGGGGACGGAGACAGAGACAGAGACAAAGACAGAGACAGAGACAGAGATAGAGACGGAGACAGAGGCAGAGACAGAGCCAGGGACAGAGACGGAGACAGAGACAGAGGAAGAGACAGCGACAGAGACAGAGACATAGACAGAGACAGAGACAGAGACAGAGACAGAGACAGAGACAGAGACAGAGACAGAGACAGAGACAGAGACAGAGACAGAGACAGAGACAGAGACAGAGACAGGGACATAGACAGAGACAGAGACAGAGACAGAGACAGAGACAGAGACAGAGACAGAGACAGAGACAGAGACAGAGACAGAGATAAAAAGAGAGACAGAGACGGAGACCGAAATGGACACGGAGACGGAGACAGAGACAGAGACGGAGACAGAGGCAGAGACAAACACGGAGACGGAGGCAGAGACTGAGACTGAGACTGAGACAGAGACAGAGACAGAGACAGAGACAGAGACAGAGACAAAGACAGAGACAGAGAGAGAGACAGAGACAGAGACAGAGGCAGGGACAGAGACAGAGACAGAGACAGAGACAGAGACGGAGACGGAGACGGAGACGGAGATAGAGGCAGAGACAGAGACAGAGACACAGACAGTGGCAGAGGCAGACACAGAGGCAGAGGCAGAGCCAGGGACACAGACGGAGACAGAGACAGAGGCAGAGACAGAGACAGAGACAGAGACAGAGACGGAGACGGAGACAGAGGCAGAGACTTTGACAGAGACAGAGACAGCCGTAGAGTCAGGGACGAAGACAGAGACAGAGACAAAGACAGAGACAGAGACAGAGATAGAGACAGAGACAGAGGCAGAGACAGAGCCAGGGACAGAGACGGAGACAGAGACAGAGGAAGAGACAGCGACAGAGACAGAGACAGAGTCAGAGACAGAGACAGAGACAGAGACAGAGACAGAGACAGAGCCAGGGACAGAGACGGAGACAGAGACAGAGGAAGAGACAGCGACAGAGACAGAGACAGAGACAGAGACAGAGACAGAGACAGAGACAGAGACAGAGACAGAGACAGAGACAGAGACAGAGACAGAGACAGAGACAGAGACAGAGACAGAGACAGAGACAGAGACAGAGACAGAGACAGAGACAGAGACAGAGACAGAGACAGAGACAGAGACAGAGACAGAGACAGAGACAGAGACAGAGACAGAGATAGAGACAGAGACAGAGACAGAGACAGAGACAGAGACAGAGACAGTGGCAGAGACAGAGCCGGAGACAGGGACAGAGACAGAGACAGAGACAGAAACAGAGACAGAGACAGATACGGGGACAGAGACAGATGCAGAGGCAGAGACAGAGACAGAGACGAAGACAGAGACACAGACAGAGACACAGACAGAGATAGAGACGGAGACAGAGGCAGAGACAGAGCCAGGGACAGAGACGGAGACAGAGACAGAGGAAGAGACAGCGACAGAGACAGAGACATAGACAGAGACAGAGACAGAGACAGAGACAGAGACAGAGACAGAGACAGAGACAGAGACAGAGACAGAGACAGAGACAGAGACAGAGACAGAGACAGAGACAGAGACAGAGATAGAGATAAAAAGAGAGACAGAGACGGAGACCGAAATGGACACGGAGACGGAGACAGAGACAGAGACGGAGACAGAGGCAGAGACAAACACGGAGACGGAGGCAGAGACTGAGACTGAGACTGAGACAGAGACAGAGACAGAGACAGAGACAGAGACAGAGACAGAGACAAAGACAGAGACAGAGAGAGAGACAGAGACAGAGACAGAGGCAGGGACAGAGACAGAGACAGAGACAGAGACAGAGACGGAGACGGAGACGGAGACGGAGATAGAGGCAGAGACAGAGACAGAGACACAGACAGTGGCAGAGGCAGACACAGAGGCAGAGGCAGAGCCAGGGACACAGACGGAGACAGAGACAGAGGCAGAGACAGAGACAGAGACAGAGACAGAGACGGAGACGGAGACAGAGGCAGAGACTTTGACAGAGACAGAGACAGCCGTAGAGTCAGGGACGAAGACAGAGACAGAGACAAAGACAGAGACAGAGACAGAGATAGAGACAGAGACAGAGGCGGAGACAGAGCCAGGGACAGAGACGGAGACAGAGACAGAGGAAGAGACAGCGACAGAGACAGAGACAGAGTCAGAGACAGAGACAGAGACAGAGACAGAGACAGAGACAGAGCCAGGGACAGAGACGGAGACAGAGACAGAGGAAGAGACAGCGACAGAGACAGAGACAGAGACAGAGACAGAGACAGAGACAGAGACAGAGACAGAGACAGAGACAGAGACAGAGACAGAGACAGAGACAGAGACAGAGACAGAGACAGAGACAGAGACAGAGACAGAGACAGAGACAGAGACAGAGACAGAGACAGAGACAGAGACAGAGACAGAGACAGAGACAGAGACAGAGACAGAGACAGAGACAGAGACAGAGACAGAGACAGAGGCAGAGACAGAGCCGGAGACAGGGACAGAGACAGAGACAGAGACAGAAACAGAGACAGAGACAGATACGGGGACAGAGACAGATGCAGAGGCAGAGACAGAGACAGAGACGAAGACAGAGACACAGACAGAGACACAGACAGAGACAGAGACACAGACAGAGATAAAAAGAGAGACAGAGACAGAGACCGAAATGGAGACGGAGACGGAGACAGAGGCAGAGACAAACACAGAGACGGAGGCAGAGAGTGAGACAGAGACAGAGACAGACACAGACACAGAGAGAGAGACAGAGACAGAGACAGAGACAGAGACGGAGACGGAGACGGAGACGGAGACGGAGACGGAGACGGAGACGGAGGCGGAGACGGAGGCGGAGACGGAGGTGGAGACAGAGACAGAGACAGAGACAGAGACAGAGACAGAGGCAGTGACAGGGACAGAGACAGAGACGGAGACAGAGACAGAGACAGAGGCATAGACAGAGACAGGGACAGGGACAGCGACAGTGACCGGGAGAGGGACAGGGACAGAGACAGAGACAGAGACAGAGACAGAGACGGAGACAGAGGCAGAGACAAACACAGAGACGGAGGCAGAGACTGAGACAGAGACAGAGACAGAGACAGAGACAGAGACAGAGACAGACACAGAGGCAGAGGCAGAGCCAGGGACAGAGACGGGGACAGAGACAGAGGCAGAGACAGAGACAGTGACAGAGACAGAGACGGAGGCAGAGACAGAGACTGAGACAGAGACAGAGACAGCCGTAGAGTCAGGGACGGAGACAGAGACAGAGACAAAGACAGAGACAGAGACAGAGATAGAGACGGGGACAGAGGCAGAGACTGAGTCTGGGACAGAGACGGAGACAGAGACAGAGGAAGAGACAGCGACAGAGACAGAGACAGAGACAGAGACAGAGACAGAGACAGAGACAGAGACAGAGACAGAGACAGAGACAGAGGCAGTGGCAGAGACAGAGACAGAGACAAAGACAGAGACAGAGACAGAGACAGAGACAGAGACGCAGACCGAGACAGAGACAGAGACAGAGATAAAAAGAGAGAGAGAGATAGAGACCGAAATGGAGACGGAGACGGAGACAGAGACAGAGACGGAGACAGAGGCAGAGACAAACACAGAGACGGAGGCAGAGACTGAGACTGAGACAGAGACAGAGACAGAGACAGAGACAGAGACATAGAGACATAGGCACGGAGGCAGAGAAGCAGAGACAGAGACAGAGACAGAGACAGAGACAGAGACAGAGACAGAGACAGAGACAGAGACAGAGACAGAGACAGAGACAGAGACAGAGACAGAGACAGAGACAGAGACAGAGACAGAGACAGAGACAGATACAGAGACAGAGACAGAGGCAGTGACAGGGACAGAGACAGAGACGGAGACAGAGACAGAGGCAGAGGCATAGACAGAGACAGGGACAGGGACAGCGACAGTGACCGGGAGAGGGACAGGGACAGAGACAGAGACAGAGACAGAGACAGAGACGGAGACAGAGGCAGAGACAAACACAGAGACGGAGGCAGAGACTGAGACAGAGACAGAGACAGAGACAGAGACAGAGACAGTGACCGGGAGAGGGACAGGGACAGAGACAGAGACAGAGACAGAGACAGAGACGGAGACAGAGGCAGAGACAAACACAGAGACGGAGGCAGAGACTGAGACAGAGACAGAGACAGAGACAGAGACAGAGACAGAGACAGAGACAGACACAGAGGCAGAGGCAGAGCCAGGGACAGAGACGGGGACAGAGACAGAGGCAGAGACAGAGACAGAGACAGAGACAGAGACGGAGGCAGAGACAGAGACTGAGACAGAGACAGAGACAGCCGTAGAGTCAGGGACGGAGACAGAGACAGAGACAAAGGCAGAGACAGAGACAGAGATAGAGACGGAGACAGAGGCAGAGACTGAGTCTGGGACAGAGACGGAGACAGAGACAGAGGAAGAGACAGCGACAGAGACAGAGACAGAGACAGAGACAGAGACAGAGACAGAGACAGAGACAGAGACAGAGACAGAGGCAGTGGCAGAGACAGAGACAGAGACAAAGACAGAGACAGAGACAGAGACAGAGACAGAGACGCAGACAGAGACAGAGACAGAGACAGAGATAAAAAGAGAGACAGAGATAGAGACCGAAATGGAGACGGAGACGGAGACAGAGACAGAGACGGAGACAGAGGCAGAGACAAACACAGAGACGGAGGCAGAGACTGAGACTGAGACAGAGACAGAGACAGAGACAGAGACAGAGACATAGAGACATAGGCACGGAGGCAGAGAAGCAGAGACAGAGACAGAGACAGAGACAGAGACAGAGACAGAGACAGAGACAGAGACAGAGACAGAGACAGAGACAGAGACAGAGACAGAGACAGAGACAGAGACAGAGACAGAGACAGAGACAGAGACAGAGACAGAGACAGAGACAGCGACAGAGACAGAGACAGAGACAGAGGCAGTGGCAGAGACAGAGACAGACACAAAGACAAAGACAGAGACAGAGACAGAGACAGAGACAGAGACAGAGACACAGACAGAGACAGAGACAGAGACGGAGACAGAGACAGAGGAAGAGACAGCGACAGAGACAGAGACAGAGTCAGAGACAGAGACAGAGACAGAGACAGAGACAGAGACAGATACAGAGACAGAGGCAGTGACAGAGACAGAGACGAAGACAGAGACACAGACAGATACAGAGACAGAGACAGATGCATAGACAGAGACAGATACGGGGACAGAGACAGAGGCAGAGACAGAGACAGAGACAGAGGAAGAGACAGAGACAGAGACAGAGACATGGACAGAGACAGAGACAGAGATAGAGACAGAGATAGAAACAGAGACAGAGACAGAGACGTAGATGGAGACGGAGACGGAGACAGAGACAGAGACGGAGACAGAGGCAAATCGACAGAGATTCAGGGAAAGAGACACAGAGACAGAGTCACCGAGACAGAGACACAGAGACAGAGAGACAGAGTCGGAGACAGGGACAGCGACGCTAAGACAGAGACACAGAGACAGAGACAGAGACAGAGACAGAGACAGAGACAGAGACAGAGACAGAGACAGAGACAGAGACAGAGACAGCGGCAGAGACAGAGCCAGGGACAGAGACGGAGACAGAGACAGAGGAAGAGACAGCGACAGAGACAGAGACAGAGACAGAGACAGAGACAGAGACAGAGACAGAGACAGAGACAGAGACAGAGACAGAGACAGAGACAGAGGAAGAGACAGAGACAGAGACAGAGACAGGGACAGAGACAGCCGTAGAGTCGGGGACGGAGACAGAGACAGAGACAAAGACAGAGACAGAGACAGAGATAGAGACGGAGACAGAGACAGAGACGGAGGCAGAGACAGAGACTGAGACAGAGACAGAGACAGCCGTAGAGTCAGGGACGGAGACAGAGACAGAGACAAAGACAGAGACAGAGACAGAGATAGAGACGGAGACAGAGGCAGAGACTGAGTCTGGGACAGAGACGGAGACAGAGACAGAGGAAGAGACAGCGACAGAGACAGAGACAGAGACAGAGACAGAGACAGAGACAGAGACAGAGACAGAGACAGAGACAGAGACAGAGACAGAGACAGAGACAGAGACAGAGACAGAGGCAGTGGCAGAGACAGAGACAGAGACAAAGACAGAGACAGAGACAGAGACAGAGACAGAGACGCAGACAGAGACAGAGACAGAGACAGAGATAAAAAGAGAGACAGAGACAGAGACCGAAATGGAGACGGAGACGGAGACAGAGACAGAGACAGAGACAGAGACAGAGACAGAGACAGAGACAGAGACAGAGACAGAGACAGAGACAGAGACAGAGACAGAGACAGAGACAGAGACAGAGACAGAGACAGAGACAGAGACAGAGACAGAGACAGAGACAGAGACAGAGACAGAGACAGAGACAGAGACAGAGACAGAGACAGAGACAGAGACAGAGACAGAGGCAGAGACAGAGCCGGAGACAGGGACAGAGACAGAGACAGAGACAGAAACAGAGACAGAGACAGATACGGGGACAGAGACAGATGCAGAGGCAGAGACAGAGACAGAGACGAAGACAGAGACACAGACAGAGACACAGACAGAGATAGAGACGGAGACAGAGGCAGAGACAGAGCCAGGGACAGAGACGGAGACAGAGACAGAGGAAGAGACAGCGACAGAGACAGAGACATAGACAGAGACAGAGACAGAGACAGAGACAGAGACAGAGACAGAGACAGAGACAGAGACAGAGACAGAGACAGAGACAGAGACAGAGACAGAGACAGAGACAGAGACAGAGATAAAAAGAGAGACAGAGACGGAGACCGAAATGGACACGGAGACGGAGACAGAGACAGAGACGGAGACAGAGGCAGAGACAAACACGGAGACGGAGGCAGAGACTGAGACTGAGACTGAGACAGAGACAGAGACAGAGACAGAGACAGAGACAGAGACAAAGACAGAGACAGAGAGAGAGACAGAGACAGAGACAGAGGCAGGGACAGAGACAGAGACAGAGACAGAGACAGAGACGGAGACGGAGACGGAGACGGAGATAGAGGCAGAGACAGAGACAGAGACACAGACAGTGGCAGAGGCAGACACAGAGGCAGAGGCAGAGCCAGGGACACAGACGGAGACAGAGACAGAGGCAGAGACAGAGACAGAGACAGAGACAGAGACGGAGACGGAGACAGAGGCAGAGACTTTGACAGAGACAGAGACAGCCGTAGAGTCAGGGACGAAGACAGAGACAGAGACAAAGACAGAGACAGAGACAGAGATAGAGACAGAGACAGAGGCAGAGACAGAGCCAGGGACAGAGACGGAGACAGAGACAGAGGAAGAGACAGCGACAGAGACAGAGACAGAGTCAGAGACAGAGACAGAGACAGAGACAGAGACAGAGACAGAGCCAGGGACAGAGACGGAGACAGAGACAGAGGAAGAGACAGCGACAGAGACAGAGACAGAGACAGAGACAGAGACAGAGACAGAGACAGAGACAGAGACAGAGACAGAGACAGAGACAGAGACAGAGACAGAGACAGAGACAGAGACAGAGACAGAGACAGAGACAGAGGCAGAGACAGAGACAGAGACAGAGACAGAGACAGAGACAGAGACAGAGACAGAGACAGAGACAGAGACAGAGACAGAGACAGAGACAGAGACAGAGACAGAGACAGAGACAGAGACAGAGACAGAGACAGAGACAGAGACAGAGGCAGAGACAGAGCCGGAGACAGGGACAGAGACAGAGACAGAGACAGAAACAGAGACAGAGACAGATACGGGGACAGAGACAGATGCAGAGGCAGAGACAGAGACAGAGACGAAGACAGAGACACAGACAGAGACACAGACAGAGACAGAGACACAGACAGAGATAAAAAGAGAGACAGAGACAGAGACCGAAATGGAGACGGAGACGGAGACAGAGGCAGAGACAAACACAGAGACGGAGGCAGAGAGTGAGACAGAGACAGAGACAGACACAGACACAGAGAGAGAGACAGAGACAGAGACAGAGACAGAGACGGAGACGGAGACGGAGACGGAGACGGAGACGGAGACGGAGACGGAGGCGGAGACGGAGGCGGAGACGGAGGCGGAGACAGAGACAGAGACAGAGACAGAGACAGAGACAGAGGCAGTGACAGGGACAGAGACAGAGACGGAGACAGAGACAGAGACAGAGGCATAGACAGAGACAGGGACAGGGACAGCGACAGTGACCGGGAGAGGGACAGGGACAGAGACAGAGACAGAGACAGAGACAGAGACGGAGACAGAGGCAGAGACAAACACAGAGACGGAGGCAGAGACTGAGACAGAGACAGAGACAGAGACAGAGACAGAGACAGAGACAGAGACAGACACAGAGGCAGAGGCAGAGCCAGGGACAGAGACGGGGACAGAGACAGAGACAGAGACAGAGACAGAGACAGAGACAGAGACAGAGACAGAGACAGAGGCAGTGACAGGGACAGAGACAGAGACGGAGACAGAGACAGAGGCAGAGGCATAGACAGAGACAGGGACAGGGACAGCGACAGTGACCGGGAGAGGGACAGGGACAGAGACAGAGACAGAGACAGAGACAGAGACGGAGACAGAGGCAGAGACAAACACAGAGACGGAGGCAGAGACTGAGACAGAGACAGAGACAGAGACAGAGACAGAGACAGTGACCGGGAGAGGGACAGGGACAGAGACAGAGACAGAGACAGAGACAGAGACAGAGACGGAGACAGAGGCAGAGACAAACACAGAGACGGAGGCAGAGACTGAGACAGAGACAGAGACAGAGACAGAGACAGAGACAGAGACAGACACAGAGGCAGAGGCAGAGCCAGGGACAGAGACGGGGACAGAGACAGAGGCAGAGACAGAGACAGAGACAGAGACAGAGACGGAGGCAGAGACAGAGACTGAGACAGAGACAGAGACAGCCGTAGAGTCAGGGACGGAGACAGAGACAGAGACAAAGGCAGAGACAGAGACAGAGATAGAGACGGAGACAGAGGCAGAGACTGAGTCTGGGACAGAGACGGAGACAGAGACAGAGGAAGAGACAGCGACAGAGACAGAGACAGAGACAGAGACAGAGACAGAGACAGAGACAGAGACAGAGACAGAGACAGAGGCAGTGGCAGAGACAGAGACAGAGACAAAGACAGAGACAGAGACAGAGACAGAGACAGAGACGCAGACAGAGACAGAGACAGAGACAGAGATAAAAAGAGAGACAGAGATAGAGACCGAAATGGAGACGGAGACGGAGACAGAGACAGAGACGGAGACAGAGGCAGAGACAAACACAGAGACGGAGGCAGAGACTGAGACTGAGACAGAGACAGAGACAGAGACAGAGACAGAGACATAGAGACATAGGCACGGAGGCAGAGAAGCAGAGACAGAGACAGAGACAGAGACAGAGACAGAGACAGAGACAGAGACAGAGACAGAGACAGAGACAGAGACAGAGACAGAGACAGAGACAGAGACAGAGACAGAGACAGAGACAGAGACAGAGACAGAGACAGAGACAGAGACAGAGACAGAGACAGAGACAGAGACAGCGACAGAGACAGAGACAGAGACAGAGGCAGTGGCAGAGACAGAGACAGACACAAAGACAAAGACAGAGACAGAGACAGAGACAGAGACAGAGACACAGACAGAGACAGAGACAGAGACGGAGACAGAGACAGAGGAAGAGACAGCGACAGAGACAGAGACAGAGTCAGAGACAGAGACAGAGACAGAGACAGAGACAGAGACAGAGACAGATACAGAGACAGAGGCAGTGACAGAGACAGAGACGAAGACAGAGACACAGACAGATACAGAGACAGGGACAGATGCATAGACAGAGACAGATACGGGGACAGAGACAGAGGCAGAGACAGAGACAGAGACAGAGGAAGAGACAGAGACAGAGACAGAGACATGGACAGAGACAGAGACAGAGATAGAGACAGAGATAGAAACAGAGACAGAGACAGAGACGTAGATGGAGACGGAGACGGAGACAGAGACAGAGACGGAGACAGAGGCAAATCGACAGAGATTCAGGGAAAGAGACACAGAGACAGAGTCACCGAGACAGAGACACAGAGACAGAGAGACAGAGTCGGAGACAGGGACAGCGACGCTAAGACAGAGACACAGAGACAGAGACAGAGACAGAGACAGAGACAGAGACAGAGACAGAGACAGAGACAGAGACAGAGACAGAGACAGAGACAGCGGCAGAGACAGAGCCAGGGACAGAGACGGAGACAGAGACAGAGGAAGAGACAGCGACAGAGACAGAGACAGAGACAGAGACAGAGACAGAGACAGAGACAGAGACAGAGACAGAGACAGAGACAGAGGAAGAGACAGAGACAGAGACAGAGACAGGGACAGAGACAGCCGTAGAGTCGGGGACGGAGACAGAGACAGAGACAAAGACAGAGACAGAGACAGAGATAGAGACGGAGACAGAGACAGAGACGGAGGCAGAGACAGAGACTGAGACAGAGACAGAGACAGCCGTAGAGTCAGGGACGGAGACAGAGACAGAGACAAAGACAGAGACAGAGACAGAGATAGAGACGGAGACAGAGGCAGAGACTGAGTCTGGGACAGAGACGGAGACAGAGACAGAGGAAGAGACAGCGACAGAGACAGAGACAGAGACAGAGACAGAGACAGAGACAGAGACAGAGACAGAGACAGAGACAGAGACAGAGACAGAGACAGAGACAGAGACAGAGACAGAGACAGAGGCAGTGGCAGAGACAGAGACAGAGACAAAGACAGAGACAGAGACAGAGACAGAGACAGAGACGCAGACAGAGACAGAGACAGAGACAGAGATAAAAAGAGAGACAGAGACAGAGACCGAAATGGAGACGGAGACGGAGACAGAGACAGAGACGGAGACAGAGGCAGAGACAAACACAGAGACGGAGGCAGAGACTGAGACTGAGACAGAGACAGAGACAGAGACAGAGACAGAGACATAGAGACATAGGCACGGAGGCAGAGAAGCAGAGACAGAGACAGAGACAGAGACAGAGACAGAGACAGAGACAGAGACAGAGACAGAGACAGAGACAGAGACAGAGACAGAGACAGAGACAGAGACAGAGACAGAGACAGAGACAGAGACAGAGACAGAGACAGAGACAGAGACAGAGACAGAGACAGAGACAGAGACAGCGACAGAGACAGAGACAGAGACAGAGGCAGTGGCAGAGACAGAGACAGACACAAAGACAAAGACAGAGACAGAGACAGAGACAGAGACAGAGACAGAGACACAGACAGAGACAGAGACAGAGACAGAGATAAAAAGAGAGACAGAGACGGAGACCGAAATGGAGACGGAGACGGAGACAGAGACAGAGACGGAGACAGAGGCAGAGACAAACACGGAGACGGAGGCAGAGACTGAGACTGAGACTGAGACAGAGACAGAGACAGAGACAGAGACAGAGACAGAGACAGAGACAAAGACAGAGACAGAGAGAGAGACAGAGACAGAGACAGAGGCAGGGACAGAGACAGAGACAGAGACAGAGACGGAGACGGAGACGGAGACGGAGACGGAGATAGAGGCAGAGACAGAGACAGAGACACAGACAGTGGCAGAGGCAGACACAGATGCAGAGGCAGAGCCAGGGACACAGACGGAGACAGAGACAGAGGCAGAGACAGAGACAGAGACAGAGACAGAGACGGAGACGGAGACAGAGGCAGAGACTTTGACAGAGACAGAGACAGCCGTAGAGTCAGGGACGAAGACAGAGACAGAGACAAAGACAGAGACAGAGACAGAGATAGAGACAGAGACAGAGGCAGAGACAGAGCCAGGGACAGAGACGGAGACAGAGACAGAGGAAGAGACAGCGACAGAGACAGAGACAGAGTCAGAGACAGAGACAGAGACAGAGACAGAGACAGAGACAGAGCCAGGGACAGAGACGGAGACAGAGACAGAGGAAGAGACAGCGACAGAGACAGAGACAGAGACAGAGACAGAGACAGAGACAGAGACAGAGACAGAGACAGAGACAGAGACAGAGACAGAGACAGAGACAGAGACAGAGACAGAGACAGAGACAGAGACAGAGACAGAGACAGAGACAGAGACAGAGACAGAGACAGAGACAGAGACAGAGACAGAGACAGAGACAGAGACAGAGAGAGAGACAGAGACAGAGACAGAGACAGAGACAGAGACAGAGACAGAGACAGAGACAGAGACAGAGACAGAGACAGAGACAGAGACAGAGACAGAGGCAGAGACAGAGCCGGAGACAGGGACAGAGACAGAGACAGAGACAGAAACAGAGACAGAGACAGATACGGGGACAGAGACAGATGCTGAGGCAGAGACAGAGACAGAGACAGAGACAGAGACAGAGACGGAGACAGAGACAGAGACTGAGACAGAGACAGAGGCAGGGACAGAGACAGAGACAGAGACAGAGACGGAGACGGAGACGGAGATAGAGACAGAGACGAAGACAGAGACATAGACAGAGACAGAGACAGAGACACAGACAGAGACAGAGACAGAGACAGAGACAGAGACAGATGCATAGACAGAGACAGATACGGGGACAGAGACAGAGACAGAGACAGAGACAGAGACAGAGACAGAGGAAGAGACAGAGACAGAGACAGAGACATGGACAGAGACAGAGACAGAGATAGAGACAGAGATAGAAACAGAGACAGAGACAGAGACGTAGATGGAGACGGAGACGGAGACAGAGACAGAGACGGAGACAGAGGCAAATAGACAGAGATTCAGGGAAAGAGACACAGAGACAGAGTCACCGAGACAGAGACACAGAGACAGAGAGACAGAGTCGGAGACAGGGACAGCGACGCTAAGACAGAGACACAGAGACAGAGACAGAGACAGAGACAGAGACAGAGACAGAGATAGAGACAGAGACGGAGACAGAGACAGAGACAGAGACAGAGACAGAGACAGAGACAGAGACAGAGACAGAGACAGAGGCAGTGGCAGAGACAGAGACAGAGACAGAGACAAAGACAGAGACAGAGACAGAGACAGAGACAGAGACAGAGACAGAGACAGAGACAGAGAGAGAGACAGAGTGAACGAGACACAGAGACAGAGACACAGACACAGAAACCGTGACGCAGAGACAATGACACAGAGACAGAGATGGAGACACAGGGACAGGGACAGGGACACAGAGACAGATACACAGAGACATAGACACAGAGACAGCGATGCAGAGACAGATACACAGAGACAGAGACAGAGACGGAGACAGAGACAGAGACAGAGACAGAGACAGATGCATAGACAGAGACAGAGACAGAGACGGATACAGAGGCAGTAACAGAGACAGAGACAGAGACGGAGATAGAGACAGAGACAGAGGCATAGACAGAGACAGGGACAGGGACAGCGACAGTGATCGGGAGAGGGACAGGGACAGAGACTGAGACAGAGACAGAGACAGCCGTAGAGTCAGGGACGGAGACAGAGACAGAGACTAAGACAGAGACAGAGACAGAGATAGAGATGGAGACAGAGGCAGAGACAGAGCCAGGGACAGAGACGGAGACAGAGACAGAGGAAGAGACAGCCACAGAGACAGAGACATAGACAGAGACAGAGACAGAGACAGAGACAGAGACAGAGACAGAGACAGAGACAGAGACAGAGACAGAGACAGAGACAGAGAGAGAGACAGAGGCAGTTGCAGAGACAGAGACAGAGACAAAGACAGAGACAGAGACAGAGACAGAGACAGAGATAAAAAGAGAGACAGAGACAGAGACCGAAATGGAGACGGAGACGGAGACAGAGACAGAGACGGAGACAGAGGCAGAGACAAACACAGAGACGGAGGCAGAGACTGAGACAGAGACAGAGACAGAGACAGAGACATAGAGACATAGGCACGGAGGCAGAGAAGCAGAGACAGAGACAGAGACAGAGACAGAGACAGAGACAGAGACAGAGACAGAGACAGAGACAGAGACAGAGACACAGACAGAGACAGAGACAGAGGAAGAGACAGCGGCAGAGACAGAGACAGAGACAGAGACAGAGACAGAGACAGCGACAGAGACGGAAACAAAGGCCGAGACAGAGATAGAGACGGAGACAGAGGCAGAGACAGAGCCAGGGACAGAGACGGAGACAGAGACAGAGGTAGAGACAGCGACAGAGACAGAGACAGAGACAGAGACAGAGACAGAGACAGAGACAGAGACAGAGACAGAGACAGAGACAGAGACAGAGACAGAGACAGAGACAGAGACAGAGACAGAGGCAGTGACAGAGACAGAGACAAAGACAGAGACAGAGACAGAGACAGAGACACAGACAGAGACAGAGACAGAGACCGAGACGGAGACAGAGACAGAGACAGAGACAGATGCATAGACAGAGACAGAGACAGAGACAGAGACAGAGACAGAGACAGAGACAGAGACAGAGACAGAGACAGAGACAGAGACAGAGACAGAGACAGAGACAGAGACAGAGACAGAGACAGGGACATAGACAGAGACAGAGACAGAGACAGAGACAGAGACAGAGACAGAGACAGAGACAGAGACAGAGACAGAGACAGAGATAAAAAGAGAGACAGAGACGGAGACCGAAATGGACACGGAGACGGAGACAGAGACAGAGACGGAGACAGAGGCAGAGACAAACACGGAGACGGAGGCAGAGACTGAGACTGAGACTGAGACAGAGACAGAGACAGAGACAGAGACAGAGACAGAGACAAAGACAGAGACAGAGAGAGAGACAGAGACAGAGACAGAGGCAGGGACAGAGACAGAGACAGAGACAGAGACAGAGACGGAGACGGAGACGGAGACGGAGATAGAGGCAGAGACAGAGACAGAGACACAGACAGTGGCAGAGGCAGACACAGAGGCAGAGGCAGAGCCAGGGACACAGACGGAGACAGAGACAGAGACAGAGACAGAGACAGAGACAGAGACAGAGACGGAGACGGAGACAGAGGCAGAGACTTTGACAGAGACAGAGACAGCCGTAGAGTCAGGGACGAAGACAGAGACAGAGACAAAGACAGAGACAGAGACAGAGATAGAGACAGAGACAGAGGCAGAGACAGAGCCAGGGACAGAGACGGAGACAGAGACAGAGGAAGAGACAGCGACAGAGACAGAGACAGAGTCAGAGACAGAGACAGAGACAGAGACAGAGACAGAGACAGAGCCAGGGACAGAGACGGAGACAGAGACAGAGGAAGAGACAGCGACAGAGACAGAGACAGAGACAGAGACAGAGACAGAGACAGAGACAGAGACAGAGACAGAGACAGAGACAGAGACAGAGACAGAGACAGAGACAGAGACAGAGACAGAGACAGAGACAGAGACAGAGACAGAGACAGAGACAGAGACAGAGACAGAGACAGAGACAGAGACAGAGACAGAGACAGAGACAGAGACAGAGACAGAGACAGAGACAGAGACAGAGACAGAGACAGAGACAGAGACAGAGACAGAGACAGAGGCAGAGACAGAGCCGGAGACAGGGACAGAGACAGAGACAGAGACAGAAACAGAGACAGAGACAGATACGGGGACAGAGACAGATGCAGAGGCAGAGACAGAGACAGAGACGAAGACAGAGACACAGACAGAGACACAGACAGAGACAGAGACACAGACAGAGATAAAAAGAGAGACAGAGACAGAGACCGAAATGGAGACGGAGACGGAGACAGAGGCAGAGACAAACACAGAGACGGAGGCAGAGAGTGAGACAGAGACAGAGACAGACACAGACACAGAGAGAGAGACAGAGACAGAGACAGAGACAGAGACGGAGACGGAGACGGAGACGGAGACGGAGACGGAGACGGAGACGGAGGCGGAGACGGAGGCGGAGACGGAGGCGGAGACAGAGACAGAGACAGAGACAGAGACAGAGACAGAGGCAGTGACAGGGACAGAGACAGAGACGGAGACAGAGACAGAGACAGAGGCATAGACAGAGACAGGGACAGGGACAGCGACAGTGACCGGGAGAGGGACAGGGACAGAGACAGAGACAGAGACAGAGACAGAGACGGAGACAGAGGCAGAGACAAACACAGAGACGGAGGCAGAGACTGAGACAGAGACAGAGACAGAGACAGAGACAGAGACAGAGACAGACACAGAGGCAGAGGCAGAGCCAGGGACAGAGACGGGGACAGAGACAGAGGCAGAGACAGAGACAGAGACAGAGACAGAGACGGAGGCAGAGACAGAGACTGAGACAGAGACAGAGACAGCCGTAGAGTCAGGGACGGAGACAGAGACAGAGACAAAGACAGAGACAGAGACAGAGATAGAGACGGAGACAGATGCAGAGACTGAGTCTGGGACAGAGACGGAGACAGAGACAGAGGAAGAGACAGCGACAGAGACAGAGACAGAGACAGAGACAGAGACAGAGACAGAGACAGAGACAGAGACAGAGACAGAGACAGAGACAGAGGCAGTGGCAGAGACAGAGACAGAGACAAAGACAGAGACAGAGAAAGAGACAGAGACAGAGACGCAGACAGAGACAGAGACAGAGACAGAGATAAAAAGAGAGACAGAGATAGAGACCGAAATGGAGACGGAGACGGAGACAGAGACAGAGACGGAGACAGAGGCAGAGACAAACACAGAGACGGAGGCAGAGACTGAGACTGAGACAGAGACAGAGACAGAGACAGAGACAGAGACATAGAGACATAGGCACGGAGGCAGAGAAGCAGAGACAGAGACAGAGACAGAGACAGAGACAGAGACAGAGACAGAGACAGAGACAGAGACAGAGACAGAGACAGAGACAGAGACAGAGACAGAGACAGAGACAGAGACAGAGACAGAGACAGAGACAGAGACAGAGACAGAGGCAGTGACAGGGACAGAGACAGAGACGGAGACAGAGACAGAGACAGAGGCATAGACAGAGACAGGGACAGGGACAGCGACAGTGACCGGGAGAGGGACAGGGACAGAGACAGAGACAGAGACAGAGACAGAGACGGAGACAGAGGCAGAGACAAACACAGAGACGGAGGCAGAGACTGAGACAGAGACAGAGACAGAGACAGAGACAGAGACAGAGACAGACACAGAGGCAGAGGCAGAGCCAGGGACAGAGACGGGGACAGAGACAGAGGCAGAGACAGAGACAGAGACAGAGACAGAGACGGAGGCAGAGACAGAGACTGAGACAGAGACAGAGACAGCCGTAGAGTCAGGGACGGAGACAGAGACAGAGACAAAGACAGAGACAGAGACAGAGATAGAGACGGAGACAGAGGCAGAGACTGAGTCTGGGACAGAGACGGAGACAGAGACAGAGGAAGAGACAGCGACAGAGACAGAGACAGAGACAGAGACAGAGACAGAGACAGAGACGCAGACAGAGACAGAGACAGAGACAGAGATAAAAAGAGAGACAGAGATAGAGACCGAAATGGAGACGGAGACGGAGACAGAGACAGAGACGGAGACAGAGGCAGAGACAAACACAGAGACGGAGGCAGAGACTGAGACTGAGACAGAGACAGAGACAGAGACAGAGACAGAGACATAGAGACATAGGCACGGAGGCAGAGAAGCAGAGACAGAGACAGAGACAGAGACAGAGACAGAGACAGAGACAGAGACAGAGACAGAGACAGAGACAGAGACAGAGACAGAGACAGAGACAGAGACAGAGACAGAGACAGAGACAGAGACAGAGACAGAGACAGAGACAGAGACAGAGACAGAGACAGCGACAGAGACAGAGACAGAGACAGAGGCAGTGGCAGAGACAGAGACAGACACAAAGACAAAGACAGAGACAGAGACAGAGACAGAGACAGAGACACAGACTGAGACAGAGACAGAGACGGAGACAGAGACAGAGGAAGAGACAGCGACAGAGACAGAGACAGAGTCAGAGACAGAGACAGAGACAGAGACAGAGACAGAGACAGAGACAGATACAGAGACAGAGGCAGTGACAGAGACAGAGACGAAGACAGAGACACAGACAGAGACAGAGACAGAGACAGATGCATAGACAGAGACAGATACGGGGACAGAGACAGAGGCAGAGACAGAGACAGAGACAGAGGAAGAGACAGAGACAGAGACAGAGACATGGACAGAGACAGAGACAGAGATAGAGACAGAGATAGAAACAGAGACAGAGACAGAGACGTAGATGGAGACGGAGACGGAGACAGAGACAGAGACGGAGACAGAGGCAAATCGACAGAGATTCAGGGAAAGAGACACAGAGACAGAGTCACCGAGACAGAGACACAGAGACAGAGAGACAGAGTCGGAGACAGGGACAGCGACGCTAAGACAGAGACACAGAGACAGAGACAGAGACAGAGACAGAGACAGAGACAGAGACAGAGACAGAGACAGAGACAGAGACAGAGACAGAGGCAGAGACAGAGCCAGGGACAGAGACGGAGACAGAGACAGAGGAAGAGACAGCGACAGAGACAGAGACAGAGACAGAGACAGAGACAGAGACAGAGACAGAGACAGAGACAGAGACAGAGACAGAGTCAGAGACAGAGACAGAGACAGAGACAGAGACAGAGACAGAGACAGAGACAGAGACAGAGACAGAGACAGAGACAGAGACAGAGACAGAGACAGAGACAGAGACAGAGACAGAGACAGAGACAGAGACAGAGACAGAGACAGCGACAGAGACAGAGACAGAGACAGAGGCAGTGGCAGAGACAGAGACAGACACAAAGACAAAGACAGAGACAGAGACAGAGACAGAGACAGAGACACAGACAGAGACAGAGACAGAGACAGAGATAAAAAGAGAGACAGAGACGGAGACCGAAATGGAGACGGAGACGGAGACAGAGACAGAGACGGAGACAGAGGCAGAGACAAACACGGAGACGGAGGCAGAGACTGAGACTGAGACTGAGACAGAGACAGAGACAGAGACAGAGACAGAGACAGAGACAAAGACAGAGACAGAGAGAGAGACAGAGACAGAGACAGAGGCAGGGACAGAGACAGAGACAGAGACAGAGACAGAGACGGAGACGGAGACGGAGACGGAGATAGAGGCAGAGACAGAGACAGAGACACAGACAGTGGCAGGGGCAGACACAGATGCAGAGGCAGAGCCAGGGACACAGACGGAGACAGAGACAGAGGCAGAGACAGAGACAGAGACAGAGACAGAGACGGAGACGGAGACAGAGGCAGAGACTTTGACAGAGACAGAGACAGCCGTAGAGTCAGGGACGAAGACAGAGACAGAGACAAAGACAGAGACAGAGACAGAGATAGAGACAGAGACAGAGGCAGAGACAGAGCCAGGGACAGAGACGGAGACAGAGACAGAGGAAGAGACAGCGACAGAGACAGAGACAGAGTCAGAGACAGAGACAGAGACAGAGACAGAGACAGAGACAGAGCCAGGGACAGAGACGGAGACAGAGACAGAGGAAGAGACAGCGACAGAGACAGAGACAGAGACAGAGACAGAGACAGAGACAGAGACAGAGACAGAGACAGAGACAGAGACAGAGACAGAGACAGAGACAGAGACAGAGACAGAGACAGAGACAGAGACAGAGACAGAGACAGAGACAGAGATAGAAACAGAGACAGAGACAGAGACGTAGATGGAGACGGAGACGGAGACAGAGACAGAGACGGAGACAGAGGCAAATAGACAGAGATTCAGGGAAAGAGACACAGAGACAGAGTCACCGAGACAGAGACACAGAGACAGAGAGACAGAGTCGGAGACAGGGACAGCGACGCTAAGACAGAGACACAGAGACAGAGACAGAGACAGAGACAGAGACAGAGACAGAGACAGAGATAGAGACAGAGACAGAGACAGAGACAGAGACAGAGACAGAGACAGAGACAGAGACAGAGACAGAGACAGAGACAGAGGCAGTGGCAGAGACAGAGACAGAGACAAAGACAGAGACAGAGACAGAGACAGAGACAGAGACAGAGACAGAGACAGAGAGAGAGACAGAGTGAACGAGACACAGAGACAGAGACACAGACACAGAAACCGTGACGCAGAGACAATGACACAGAGACAGAGATGGAGACACAGGGACAGGGACAGGGACACAGAGACAGATGCACAGAGACATAGACACAGAGACAGCGATGCAGAGACAGATACACAGAGACAGAGACAGAGACGGAGACAGAGACAGAGACAGAGACAGATGCATAGACAGAGACAGAGACAGAGACGGATACAGAGGCAGTAACAGAGACAGAGACAGAGACGGAGATAGAGACAGAGACAGAGGCATAGACAGAGACAGGGACAGGGACAGCGACAGTGATCGGGAGAGGGACAGGGACAGAGACTGAGACAGAGACAGAGACAGCCGTAGAGTCAGGGACGGAGACAGAGACAGAGACTAAGACAGAGACAGAGACAGAGATAGAGACGGAGACAGAGGCAGAGACAGAGCCAGGGACAGAGACGGAGACAGAGACAGAGGAAGAGACAGCCACAGAGACAGAGACATAGACAGAGACAGAGACAGAGACAGAGACAGAGACAGAGACAGAGACAGAGACAGAGACAGAGACAGAGACAGAGACAGAGACAGAGACAGAGAGAGAGACAGAGGCAGTGGCAGAGACAGAGACAGAGACAAAGACAGAGACAGAGACAGAGACAGAGACAGAGATAAAAAGAGAGACAGAGACAGAGACCGAAATGGAGACGGAGACGGAGACAGAGACAGAGACGGAGACAGAGGCAGAGACAAACACAGAGACGGAGGCAGAGACTGAGACAGAGACAGAGACAGAGACAGAGACATAGAGACATAGGCACGGAGGCAGAGAAGCAGAGACAGAGACAGAGACAGAGACAGAGACAGAGACAGAGACAGAGACAGAGACAGAGACACAGACAGAGACAGAGACAGAGGAAGAGACAGCGGCAGAGACAGAGACAGAGACAGAGACAGAGACAGAGACAGCGACAGAGACGGAAACAAAGGCCGAGACAGAGATAGAGACGGAGACAGAGGCAGAGACAGAGCCAGGGACAGAGACGGAGACAGAGACAGAGGTAGAGACAGCGACAGAGACAGAGACAGAGACAGAGACAGAGACAGAGACAGAGACAGAGACAGAGACAGAGACAGAGACAGAGACAGAGACAGAGACAGAGACAGAGACAGAGACAGAGACAGAGACGGAGACGGAGACGGAGACAGAGACAGAGACTGAGACAGAGACAGAGACAGCCGTAGAGTCAGGGACGAAGATAGAGACAGAGACAAAGACAGAGACAGAGACAGAGATAGAGACAGAGACAGAGGCAGACACAGAGCCAGGGACAGAGACGGAGACAGAGACAGAGGAAGAGACAGCGACAGAGACAGAGACAGAGACAGAGACAGAGACAGAGACAGAGACAGAGACAGAGACAGAGACAGAGACAGAGACAGAGACAGAGGCAGTGACAGAGACAGAGACAAAGACAGAGACAGAGACAGAGACAGAGACACAGACAGAGACAGAGACAGAGACCGAGACGGAGACAGAGACAGAGACAGAGACAGAGACAGATGCATAGACAGAGACAGAGACAGAGACAGCGACAGGGCCAGGGAGAGGGACAGGGACAGAGACAGAGGCAGAGACAGAGCCCGAGACAGGGACAGAGACAGAGACAGAGACAGAAACAGAGACAGAGACAGATACGGGGACAGAGACAGAGGCAGAGACAGAGACAGAGACAGAGACAGAGGAAGAGACAGAGACAGAGACAGAGACAGAGACAGAGACAGAGACAGAGACAGAGACAGAGACAGAGACAGAGGCAGAGACAGAGCCGGAGACAGGGACAGAGACAGAGACAGAGACAGAAACAGAGACAGAGACAGATACGGGGACAGAGACAGATGCAGAGGCAGAGACAGAGACAGAGACGAAGACAGAGACACAGACAGAGACACAGACAGAGACAGAGACACAGACAGAGATAAAAAGAGAGACAGAGACAGAGACCGAAATGGAGACGGAGACGGAGACAGAGGCAGAGACAAACACAGAGACGGAGGCAGAGAGTGAGACAGAGACAGAGACAGACACAGACACAGAGAGAGAGACAGAGACAGAGACAGAGACAGAGACGGAGACGGAGACGGAGACGGAGACGGAGACGGAGACGGAGACGGAGACGGAGGCGGAGACGGAGGCGGAGACGGAGGCGGAGACAGAGACAGAGACAGAGACAGAGACAGAGACAGAGGCAGTGACAGGGACAGAGACAGAGACGGAGACAGAGACAGAGACAGAGGCATAGACAGAGACAGGGACAGGGACAGCGACAGTGACCGGGAGAGGGACAGGGACAGAGACAGAGACAGAGACAGAGACAGAGACGGAGACAGAGGCAGAGACAAACACAGAGACGGAGGCAGAGACTGAGACAGAGACAGAGACAGAGACAGAGACAGAGACAGAGACAGACACAGAGGCAGAGGCAGAGCCAGGGACAGAGACGGGGACAGAGACAGAGGCAGAGACAGAGACAGTGACAGAGACAGAGACGGAGGCAGAGACAGAGACTGAGACAGAGACAGAGACAGCCGTAGAGTCAGGGACGGAGACAGAGACAGAGACAAAGACAGAGACAGAGACAGAGATAGAGACGGAGACAGAGGCAGAGACTGAGTCTGGGACAGAGACGGAGACAGAGACAGAGGAAGAGACAGCGACAGAGACAGAGACAGAGACAGAGACAGAGACAGAGACAGAGACAGAGACAGAGACAGAGACAGAGGCAGTGGCAGAGACAGAGACAGAGACAAAGACAGAGACAGAGACAGAGACAGAGACAGAGACGCAGACCGAGACAGAGACAGAGACAGAGATAAAAAGAGAGACAGAGATAGAGACCGAAATGGAGACGGAGACGGAGACAGAGACAGAGACGGAGACAGAGGCAGAGACAAACACAGAAACGGAGGCAGAGACTGAGACTGAGACAGAGACAGAGACAGAGACAGAGACAGAGACATAGAGACATAGGCACGGAGGCAGAGAAGCAGAGACAGAGACAGAGACAGAGACAGAGACAGAGACAGAGACAGAGACAGAGACAGAGACAGAGACAGAGACAGAGACAGAGACAGAGACAGAGACAGAGACAGAGACAGAGACAGAGACAGAGACAGAGACAGAGACAGAGACAGAGACAGAGACAGAGACAGAGGCAGTGACAGGGACAGAGACAGAGACGGAGACAGAGACAGAGGCAGAGGCATAGACAGAGACAGGGACAGGGACAGCGACAGTGACCGGGAGAGGGACAGGGACAGAGACAGAGACAGAGACAGAGACAGAGACGGAGACAGAGGCAGAGACAAACACAGAGACGGAGGCAGAGACTGAGACAGAGACAGAGACAGAGACAGAGACAGAGACAGTGACCGGGAGAGGGACAGGGACAGAGACAGAGACAGAGACAGAGACAGAGACGGAGACAGAGGCAGAGACAAACACAGAGACGGAGGCAGAGACTGAGACAGAGACAGAGACAGAGACAGAGACAGAGACAGAGACAGAGACAGACACAGAGGCAGAGGCAGAGCCAGGGACAGAGACGGGGACAGAGACAGAGGCAGAGACAGAGACAGAGACAGAGACAGAGACGGAGGCAGAGACAGAGACTGAGACAGAGACAGAGACAGCCGTAGAGTCAGGGACGGAGACAGAGACAGAGACAAAGGCAGAGACAGAGACAGAGATAGAGACGGAGACAGAGGCAGAGACTGAGTCTGGGACAGAGACGGAGACAGAGACAGAGGAAGAGACAGCGACAGAGACAGAGACAGAGACAGAGACAGAGACAGAGACAGAGACAGAGACAGAGACAGAGACAGAGGCAGTGGCAGAGACAGAGACAGAGACAGAGATAAAAAGAGAGACAGAGACGGAGACCGAAATGGACACGGAGACGGAGACAGAGACAGAGACGGAGACAGAGGCAGAGACAAACACGGAGACGGAGGCAGAGACTGAGACTGAGACTGAGACAGAGACAGAGACAGAGACAGAGACAGAGACAGAGACAGAGACAAAGACAGAGACAGAGAGAGAGACAGAGACAGAGACAGAGGCAGGGACAGAGACAGAGACAGAGACAGAGACAGAGACGGAGACGGAGACGGAGACGGAGATAGAGGCAGAGACAGAGACAGAGACACAGACAGTGGCAGAGGCAGACACAGAGGCAGAGGCAGAGCCAGGGACACAGACGGAGACAGAGACAGAGGCAGAGACAGAGACAGAGACAGAGACAGAGACGGAGACGGAGACAGAGGCAGAGACTTTGACAGAGACAGAGACAGCCGTAGAGTCAGGGACGAAGACAGAGACAGAGACAAAGACAGAGACAGAGACAGAGATAGAGACAGAGACAGAGGCAGAGACAGAGCCAGGGACAGAGACGGAGACAGAGACAGAGGAAGAGACAGCGACAGAGACAGAGACAGAGTCAGAGACAGAGACAGAGACAGAGACAGAGACAGAGACAGAGCCAGGGACAGAGACGGAGACAGAGACAGAGGAAGAGACAGCGACAGAGACAGAGACAGAGACAGAGACAGAGACAGAGACAGAGACAGAGACAGAGACAGAGACAGAGACAGAGACAGAGACAGAGACAGAGACAGAGACAGAGACAGAGACAGAGACAGAGACAGAGACAGAGACAGAGACAGAGACAGAGACAGAGACAGAGACAGAGACAGAGACAGAGACAGAGACAGAGACAGAGACAGAGACAGAGACAGAGACAGAGACAGAGACAGAGACAGAGACAGAGACAGAGACAGAGACAGAGACAGAGACAGAGGCAGAGACAGAGCCGGAGACAGGGACAGAGACAGAGACAGAGACAGAAACAGAGACAGAGACAGATACGGGGACAGAGACAGATGCAGAGGCAGAGACAGAGACAGAGACGAAGACAGAGACACAGACAGAGACAGAGACACAGACAGAGATAAAAAGAGAGACAGAGACAGAGACCGAAATGGAGACGGAGACGGAGACAGAGGCAGAGACAAACACAGAGACGGAGGCAGAGAGTGAGACAGAGACAGAGACAGACACAGACACAGAGAGAGAGACAGAGACAGAGACAGAGACAGAGACGGAGACGGAGACGGAGACGGAGACGGAGACGGAGACGGAGACGGAGGCGGAGACGGAGGCGGAGACGGAGGCGGAGACAGAGACAGAGACAGAGACAGAGACAGAGACAGAGGCAGTGACAGGGACAGAGACAGAGACGGAGACAGAGACAGAGACAGAGGCATAGACAGAGACAGGGACAGGGACAGCGACAGTGACCGGGAGAGGGACAGGGACAGAGACAGAGACAGAGACAGAGACAGAGACGGAGACAGAGGCAGAGACAAACACAGAGACGGAGGCAGAGACTGAGACAGAGACAGAGACAGAGACAGAGACAGAGACAGAGACAGACACAGAGGCAGAGGCAGAGCCAGGGACAGAGACGGGGACAGAGACAGAGACAGAGACAGAGACAGAGACAGAGACAGAGACAGAGACAGAGACAGAGGCAGTGACAGGGACAGAGACAGAGACGGAGACAGAGACAGAGGCAGAGGCATAGACAGAGACAGGGACAGGGACAGCGACAGTGACCGGGAGAGGGACAGGGACAGAGACAGAGACAGAGACAGAGACAGAGACAGAGACGGAGACAGAGGCAGAGACAAACACAGAGACGGAGGCAGAGACTGAGACAGAGACAGAGACAGAGACAGAGACAGAGACAGTGACCGGGAGAGGGACAGGGACAGAGACAGAGACAGAGACAGAGACAGAGACGGAGACAGAGGCAGAGACAAACACAGAGACGGAGGCAGAGACTGAGACAGAGACAGAGACAGAGACAGAGACAGAGACAGAGACAGAGACAGACACAGAGGCAGAGGCAGAGCCAGGGACAGAGACGGGGACAGAGACAGAGGCAGAGACAGAGACAGAGACAGAGACAGAGACGGAGGCAGAGACAGAGACTGAGACAGAGACAGAGACAGCCGTAGAGTCAGGGACGGAGACAGAGACAGAGACAAAGGCAGAGACAGAGACAGAGATAGAGACGGAGACAGAGGCAGAGACTGAGTCTGGGACAGAGACGGAGACAGAGACAGAGGAAGAGACAGCGACAGAGACAGAGACAGAGACAGAGACAGAGACAGAGACAGAGACAGAGACAGAGACAGAGACAGAGACAGAGGCAGTGGCAGAGACAGAGACAGAGACAAAGACAGAGACAGAGACAGAGACAGAGACAGAGACGCAGACAGAGACAGAGACAGAGACAGAGATAAAAAGAGAGACAGAGATAGAGACCGAAATGGAGACGGAGACGGAGACAGAGACAGAGACGGAGACAGAGGCAGAGACAAACACAGAGACGGAGGCAGAGACTGAGACTGAGACAGAGACAGAGACAGAGACAGAGACAGAGACATAGAGACATAGGCACGGAGGCAGAGAAGCAGAGACAGAGACAGAGACAGAGACAGAGACAGAGACAGAGACAGAGACAGAGACAGAGACAGAGACAGAGACAGAGACAGAGACAGAGACAGAGACAGAGACAGAGACAGAGACAGAGACAGAGACAGAGACAGAGACAGAGACAGAGACAGAGACAGAGACAGAGACAGCGACAGAGACAGAGACAGAGACAGAGGCAGTGGCAGAGACAGAGACAGACACAAAGACAAAGACAGAGACAGAGACAGAGACAGAGACAGAGACACAGACAGAGACAGAGACAGAGACGGAGACAGAGACAGAGGAAGAGACAGCGACAGAGACAGAGACAGAGTCAGAGACAGAGACAGAGACAGAGACAGAGACAGAGACAGATACAGAGACAGAGGCAGTGACAGAGACAGAGACGAAGACAGAGACACAGACAGATACAGAGACAGGGACAGATGCATAGACAGAGACAGATACGGGGACAGAGACAGAGGCAGAGACAGAGACAGAGACAGAGGAAGAGACAGAGACAGAGACAGAGACATGGACAGAGACAGAGACAGAGATAGAGACAGAGATAGAAACAGAGACAGAGACAGAGACGTAGATGGAGACGGAGACGGAGACAGAGACAGAGACGGAGACAGAGGCAAATCGACAGAGATTCAGGGAAAGAGACACAGAGACAGAGTCACCGAGACAGAGACACAGAGACAGAGAGACAGAGTCGGAGACAGGGACAGCGACGCTAAGACAGAGACACAGAGACAGAGACAGAGACAGAGACAGAGACAGAGACAGAGACAGAGACAGAGACAGAGACAGAGACAGAGACAGCGGCAGAGACAGAGCCAGGGACAGAGACGGAGACAGAGACAGAGGAAGAGACAGCGACAGAGACAGAGACAGAGACAGAGACAGAGACAGAGACAGAGACAGAGACAGAGACAGAGACAGAGACAGAGACGGAGACAGAGGCAGAGACAAACACAGAGACGGAGGCAGAGACTGAGACAGAGACAGAGACAGAGACAGAGACAGAGACAGTGACCGGGAGAGGGACAGGGACAGAGACAGAGACAGAGACAGAGACAGAGACGGAGACAGAGGCAGAGACAAACACAGAGACGGAGGCAGAGACTGAGACAGAGACAGAGACAGAGACAGAGACAGAGACAGAGACAGAGACAGACACAGAGGCAGAGGCAGAGCCAGGGACAGAGACGGGGACAGAGACAGAGGCAGAGACAGAGACAGAGACAGAGACAGAGACGGAGGCAGAGACAGAGACTGAGACAGAGACAGAGACAGCCGTAGAGTCAGGGACGGAGACAGAGACAGAGACAAAGGCAGAGACAGAGACAGAGATAGAGACGGAGACAGAGGCAGAGACTGAGTCTGGGACAGAGACGGAGACAGAGACAGAGGAAGAGACAGCGACAGAGACAGAGACAGAGACAGAGACAGAGACAGAGACAGAGACAGAGACAGAGACAGAGACAGAGGCAGTGGCAGAGACAGAGACAGAGACAGAGATAAAAAGAGAGACAGAGACGGAGACCGAAATGGACACGGAGACGGAGACAGAGACAGAGACGGAGACAGAGGCAGAGACAAACACGGAGACGGAGGCAGAGACTGAGACTGAGACTGAGACAGAGACAGAGACAGAGACAGAGACAGAGACAGAGACAGAGACAAAGACAGAGACAGAGAGAGAGACAGAGACAGAGACAGAGGCAGGGACAGAGACAGAGACAGAGACAGAGACAGAGACGGAGACGGAGACGGAGACGGAGATAGAGGCAGAGACAGAGACAGAGACACAGACAGTGGCAGAGGCAGACACAGAGGCAGAGGCAGAGCCAGGGACACAGACGGAGACAGAGACAGAGGCAGAGACAGAGACAGAGACAGAGACAGAGACGGAGACGGAGACAGAGGCAGAGACTTTGACAGAGACAGAGACAGCCGTAGAGTCAGGGACGAAGACAGAGACAGAGACAAAGACAGAGACAGAGACAGAGATAGAGACAGAGACAGAGGCAGAGACAGAGCCAGGGACAGAGACGGAGACAGAGACAGAGGAAGAGACAGCGACAGAGACAGAGACAGAGTCAGAGACAGAGACAGAGACAGAGACAGAGACAGAGACAGAGCCAGGGACAGAGACGGAGACAGAGACAGAGGAAGAGACAGCGACAGAGACAGAGACAGAGACAGAGACAGAGACAGAGACAGAGACAGAGACAGAGACAGAGACAGAGACAGAGACAGAGACAGAGACAGAGACAGAGACAGAGACAGAGACAGAGACAGAGACAGAGACAGAGACAGAGACAGAGACAGAGACAGAGACAGAGACAGAGACAGAGACAGAGACAGAGACAGAGACAGAGACAGAGACAGAGACAGAGACAGAGACAGAGACAGAGACAGAGACAGAGACAGAGACAGAGACAGAGACAGAGGCAGAGACAGAGCCGGAGACAGGGACAGAGACAGAGACAGAGACAGAAACAGAGACAGAGACAGATACGGGGACAGAGACAGATGCAGAGGCAGAGACAGAGACAGAGACGAAGACAGAGACACAGACAGAGACAGAGACACAGACAGAGATAAAAAGAGAGACAGAGACAGAGACCGAAATGGAGACGGAGACGGAGACAGAGGCAGAGACAAACACAGAGACGGAGGCAGAGAGTGAGACAGAGACAGAGACAGACACAGACACAGAGAGAGAGACAGAGACAGAGACAGAGACAGAGACGGAGACGGAGACGGAGACGGAGACGGAGACGGAGACGGAGACGGAGGCGGAGACGGAGGCGGAGACGGAGGCGGAGACAGAGACAGAGACAGAGACAGAGACAGAGACAGAGGCAGTGACAGGGACAGAGACAGAGACGGAGACAGAGACAGAGACAGAGGCATAGACAGAGACAGGGACAGGGACAGCGACAGTGACCGGGAGAGGGACAGGGACAGAGACAGAGACAGAGACAGAGACAGAGACGGAGACAGAGGCAGAGACAAACACAGAGACGGAGGCAGAGACTGAGACAGAGACAGAGACAGAGACAGAGACAGAGACAGAGACAGACACAGAGGCAGAGGCAGAGCCAGGGACAGAGACGGGGACAGAGACAGAGACAGAGACAGAGACAGAGACAGAGACAGAGACAGAGACAGAGACAGAGGCAGTGACAGGGACAGAGACAGAGACGGAGACAGAGACAGAGGCAGAGGCATAGACAGAGACAGGGACAGGGACAGCGACAGTGACCGGGAGAGGGACAGGGACAGAGACAGAGACAGAGACAGAGACAGAGACAGAGACGGAGACAGAGGCAGAGACAAACACAGAGACGGAGGCAGAGACTGAGACAGAGACAGAGACAGAGACAGAGACAGAGACAGTGACCGGGAGAGGGACAGGGACAGAGACAGAGACAGAGACAGAGACAGAGACGGAGACAGAGGCAGAGACAAACACAGAGACGGAGGCAGAGACTGAGACAGAGACAGAGACAGAGACAGAGACAGAGACAGAGACAGAGACAGACACAGAGGCAGAGGCAGAGCCAGGGACAGAGACGGGGACAGAGACAGAGGCAGAGACAGAGACAGAGACAGAGACAGAGACGGAGGCAGAGACAGAGACTGAGACAGAGACAGAGACAGCCGTAGAGTCAGGGACGGAGACAGAGACAGAGACAAAGGCAGAGACAGAGACAGAGATAGAGACGGAGACAGAGGCAGAGACTGAGTCTGGGACAGAGACGGAGACAGAGACAGAGGAAGAGACAGCGACAGAGACAGAGACAGAGACAGAGACAGAGACAGAGACAGAGACAGAGACAGAGACAGAGACAGAGACAGAGGCAGTGGCAGAGACAGAGACAGAGACAAAGACAGAGACAGAGACAGAGACAGAGACAGAGACGCAGACAGAGACAGAGACAGAGACAGAGATAAAAAGAGAGACAGAGATAGAGACCGAAATGGAGACGGAGACGGAGACAGAGACAGAGACGGAGACAGAGGCAGAGACAAACACAGAGACGGAGGCAGAGACTGAGACTGAGACAGAGACAGAGACAGAGACAGAGACAGAGACATAGAGACATAGGCACGGAGGCAGAGAAGCAGAGACAGAGACAGAGACAGAGACAGAGACAGAGACAGAGACAGAGACGGAGACAGAGGCAGAGACAAACACAGAGACGGAGGCAGAGACTGAGACAGAGACAGAGACAGAGACAGAGACAGAGACAGTGACCGGGAGAGGGACAGGGACAGAGACAGAGACAGAGACAGAGACAGAGACGGAGACAGAGGCAGAGACAAACACAGAGACGGAGGCAGAGACTGAGACAGAGACAGAGACAGAGACAGAGACAGAGACAGAGACAGAGACAGACACAGAGGCAGAGGCAGAGCCAGGGACAGAGACGGGGACAGAGACAGAGGCAGAGACAGAGACAGAGACAGAGACAGAGACGGAGGCAGAGACAGAGACTGAGACAGAGACAGAGACAGCCGTAGAGTCAGGGACGGAGACAGAGACAGAGACAAAGGCAGAGACAGAGACAGAGATAGAGACGGAGACAGAGGCAGAGACTGAGTCTGGGACAGAGACGGAGACAGAGACAGAGGAAGAGACAGCGACAGAGACAGAGACAGAGACAGAGACAGAGACAGAGACAGAGACAGAGACAGAGACAGAGACAGAGACAGAGGCAGTGGCAGAGACAGAGACAGAGACAAAGACAGAGACAGAGACAGAGACAGAGACAGAGACGCAGACAGAGACAGAGACAGAGACAGAGATAAAAAGAGAGACAGAGATAGAGACCGAAATGGAGACGGAGACGGAGACAGAGACAGAGACGGAGACAGAGGCAGAGACAAACACAGAGACGGAGGCAGAGACTGAGACTGAGACAGAGACAGAGACAGAGACAGAGACAGAGACATAGAGACATAGGCACGGAGGCAGAGAAGCAGAGACAGAGACAGAGACAGAGACAGAGACAGAGACAGAGACAGAGACAGAGACAGAGACAGAGACAGAGACAGAGACAGAGACAGAGACAGAGACAGAGACAGAGACAGAGACAGAGACAGAGACAGAGACAGAGACAGAGACAGAGACAGAGACAGAGACAGAGACAGAGACAGCGACAGAGACAGAGACAGAGACAGAGGCAGTGGCAGAGACAGAGACAGACACAAAGACAAAGACAGAGACAGAGACAGAGACAGAGACAGAGACACAGACAGAGACAGAGACAGAGACGGAGACAGAGACAGAGGAAGAGACAGCGACAGAGACAGAGACAGAGTCAGAGACAGAGACAGAGACAGAGACAGAGACAGAGACAGATACAGAGACAGAGGCAGTGACAGAGACAGAGACGAAGACAGAGACACAGACAGATACAGAGACAGGGACAGATGCATAGACAGAGACAGATACGGGGACAGAGACAGAGGCAGAGACAGAGACAGAGACAGAGGAAGAGACAGAGACAGAGACAGAGACATGGACAGAGACAGAGACAGAGATAGAGACAGAGATAGAAACAGAGACAGAGACAGAGACGTAGATGGAGACGGAGACGGAGACAGAGACAGAGACGGAGACAGAGGCAAATCGACAGAGATTCAGGGAAAGAGACACAGAGACAGAGTCACCGAGACAGAGACACAGAGACAGAGAGACAGAGTCGGAGACAGGGACAGCGACGCTAAGACAGAGACACAGAGACAGAGACAGAGACAGAGACAGAGACAGAGACAGAGACAGAGACAGAGACAGAGACAGAGACAGAGACAGCGGCAGAGACAGAGCCAGGGACAGAGACGGAGACAGAGACAGAGGAAGAGACAGCGACAGAGACAGAGACAGAGACAGAGACAGAGACAGAGACAGAGACAGAGACAGAGACAGAGACAGAGACAGAGACAGAGGAAGAGACAGAGACAGAGACAGGGACAGAGACAGCCGTAGAGTCGGGGACGGAGACAGAGACAGAGACAAAGACAGAGACAGAGACAGAGATAGAGACGGAGACAGAGACAGAGACGGAGGCAGAGACAGAGACTGAGACAGAGACAGAGACAGCCGTAGAGTCAGGGACGGAGACAGAGACAGAGACAAAGACAGAGACAGAGACAGAGATAGAGACGGAGACAGAGGCAGAGACTGAGTCTGGGACAGAGACGGAGACAGAGACAGAGGAAGAGACAGCGACAGAGACAGAGACAGAGACAGAGACAGAGACAGAGACAGAGACAGAGACAGAGACAGAGACAGAGACAGAGACAGAGACAGAGACAGAGACAGAGACAGAGACAGAGACAGAGACAGAGACAGAGACAGAGACAGAGACAGAGACAGAGACAGAGACAGAGACAGAGAGAGAGACAGAGACAGAGACAGAGACAGAGACAGAGACAGAGACAGAGACAGAGACAGAGACAGAGACAGAGACAGAGACAGAGACAGAGACAGAGACAGAGGCAGAGACAGAGCCGGAGACAGGGACAGAGACAGAGACAGAGACAGAAACAGAGACAGAGACAGATACGGGGACAGAGACAGATGCTGAGGCAGAGACAGAGACAGAGACAGAGACAGAGACAGAGACGGAGACAGAGACAGAGACTGAGACAGAGACAGAGGCAGGGACAGAGACAGAGACAGAGACAGAGACGGAGACGGAGACGGAGATAGAGACAGAGACGAAGACAGAGACATAGACAGAGACAGAGACAGAGACACAGACAGAGACAGAGACAGAGACAGAGACAGAGACAGATGCATAGACAGAGACAGATACGGGGACAGAGACAGAGACAGAGACAGAGACAGAGACAGAGGAAGAGACAGAGACAGAGACAGAGACATGGACAGAGACAGAGACAGAGATAGAGACAGAGATAGAAACAGAGACAGAGACAGAGACGTAGATGGAGACGGAGACGGAGACAGAGACAGAGACGGAGACAGAGGCAAATAGACAGAGATTCAGGGAAAGAGACACAGAGACAGAGTCACCGAGACAGAGACACAGAGACAGAGAGACAGAGTCGGAGACAGGGACAGCGACGCTAAGACAGAGACACAGAGACAGAGACAGAGACAGAGACAGAGACAGAGACAGAGATAGAGACAGAGACGGAGACAGAGACAGAGACAGAGACAGAGACAGAGACAGAGACAGAGACAGAGACAGAGACAGAGGCAGTGGCAGAGACAGAGACAGAGACAAAGACAGAGACAGAGACAGAGACAGAGACAGAGACAGAGACAGAGACAGAGACAGAGAGAGAGACAGAGTGAACGAGACACAGAGACAGAGACACAGACACAGAAACCGTGACGCAGAGACAATGACACAGAGACAGAGATGGAGACACAGGGACAGGGACAGGGACACAGAGACAGATACACAGAGACATAGACACAGAGACAGCGATGCAGAGACAGATACACAGAGACAGAGACAGAGACGGAGACAGAGACAGAGACAGAGACAGATGCATAGACAGAGACAGAGACAGAGACGGATACAGAGGCAGTAACAGAGACAGAGACAGAGACGGAGATAGAGACAGAGACAGAGGCATAGACAGAGACAGGGACAGGGACAGCGACAGTGATCGGGAGAGGGACAGGGACAGAGACTGAGACAGAGACAGAGACAGCCGTAGAGTCAGGGACGGAGACAGAGACAGAGACTAAGACAGAGACAGAGACAGAGATAGAGACGGAGACAGAGGCAGAGACAGAGCCAGGGACAGAGACGGAGACAGAGACAGAGGAAGAGACAGCCACAGAGACAGAGACATAGACAGAGACAGAGACAGAGACAGAGACAGAGACAGAGACAGAGACAGAGACAGAGACAGAGACAGAGAGAGAGACAGAGGCAGTTGCAGAGACAGAGACAGAGACAAAGACAGAGACAGAGACAGAGACAGAGACAGAGATAAAAAGAGAGACAGAGACAGAGACCGAAATGGAGACGGAGACGGAGACAGAGACAGAGACGGAGACAGAGGCAGAGACAAACACAGAGACGGAGGCAGAGACTGAGACAGAGACAGAGACAGAGACAGAGACATAGAGACATAGGCACGGAGGCAGAGAAGCAGAGACAGAGACAGAGACAGAGACAGAGACAGAGACAGAGACAGAGACAGAGACAGAGACAGAGACAGAGACACAGACAGAGACAGAGACAGAGGAAGAGACAGCGGCAGAGACAGAGACAGAGACAGAGACAGAGACAGAGACAGCGACAGAGACGGAAACAAAGGCCGAGACAGAGATAGAGACGGAGACAGAGGCAGAGACAGAGCCAGGGACAGAGACGGAGACAGAGACAGAGGTAGAGACAGCGACAGAGACAGAGACAGAGACAGAGACAGAGACAGAGACAGAGACAGAGACAGAGACAGAGACAGAGACAGAGACAGAGACAGAGACAGAGACGGAGACGGAGACGGAGACAGAGACAGAGACAGAGACAGAGACAGAGACAGAGACAGAGACAGAGACAGAGACAGAGACAGAGACAGAGACAGAGACAGAGACAGAGACAGAGACAGAGACAGAGACAGAGACAGAGACAGAGACAGAGACAGAGACAGAGGCAGTGACAGAGACAGAGACAAAGACAGAGACAGAGACAGAGACAGAGACACAGACAGAGACAGAGACAGAGACCGAGACGGAGACAGAGACAGAGACAGAGACAGATGCATAGACAGAGACAGAGACAGAGACAGCGACAGGGCCAGGGAGAGGGACAGGGACAGAGACAGAGGCAGAGACAGAGCCCGAGACAGGGACAGAGACAGAGACAGAGACAGAAACAGAGACAGAGACAGATACGGGGACAGAGACAGAGGCAGAGACAGAGACAGAGACAGAGACAGAGGAAGAGACAGAGACAGAGACAGAGACAGGGACAGAGACAGCCGTAGAGTCGGGGACGGAGACAGAGACAGAGACAAAGACAGAGACAGAGACAGAGATAGAGACGGAGACAGAGGCAGAGACAGAGCCAGGGACAGAGACGGAGACAGAGACAGAGGAAGAGACAGCGACAGAGACAGAGACATAGACAGAGACAGAGACAGAGACAGAGACAGAGACAGAGACAGAGACAGAGACAGAGACAGAGACAGAGACAGAGACAGAGACAGAGACAGAGACAGAGACAGAGACAGAGACAGAGACAGGGACATAGACAGAGACAGAGACAGAGACAGAGACAGAGACAGAGACAGAGACAGAGACAGAGACAGAGACAGAGACAGAGACAGAGACAGAGACAGAGATAAAAAGAGAGACAGAGACGGAGACCGAAATGGACACGGAGACGGAGACAGAGACAGAGACGGAGACAGAGGCAGAGACAAACACGGAGACGGAGGCAGAGACTGAGACTGAGACTGAGACAGAGACAGAGACAGAGACAGAGACAGAGACAGAGACAAAGACAGAGACAGAGAGAGAGACAGAGACAGAGACAGAGGCAGGGACAGAGACAGAGACAGAGACAGAGACAGAGACGGAGACGGAGACGGAGACGGAGATAGAGGCAGAGACAGAGACAGAGACACAGACAGTGGCAGAGGCAGACACAGAGGCAGAGGCAGAGCCAGGGACACAGACGGAGACAGAGACAGAGGCAGAGACAGAGACAGAGACAGAGACAGAGACGGAGACGGAGACAGAGGCAGAGACTTTGACAGAGACAGAGACAGCCGTAGAGTCAGGGACGAAGACAGAGACAGAGACAAAGACAGAGACAGAGACAGAGATAGAGACAGAGACAGAGGCAGAGACAGAGCCAGGGACAGAGACGGAGACAGAGACAGAGGAAGAGACAGCGACAGAGACAGAGACAGAGTCAGAGACAGAGACAGAGACAGAGACAGAGACAGAGACAGAGCCAGGGACAGAGACGGAGACAGAGACAGAGGAAGAGACAGCGACAGAGACAGAGACAGAGACAGAGACAGAGACAGAGACAGAGACAGAGACAGAGACAGAGACAGAGACAGAGACAGAGACAGAGACAGAGACAGAGACAGAGACAGAGACAGAGACAGAGACAGAGACAGAGACAGAGACAGAGACAGAGACAGAGACAGAGACAGAGACAGAGACAGAGACAGAGACAGAGACAGAGACAGAGACAGAGACAGAGACAGAGACAGAGACAGAGACAGAGACAGAGACAGAGGCAGAGACAGAGCCGGAGACAGGGACAGAGACAGAGACAGAGACAGAAACAGAGACAGAGACAGATACGGGGACAGAGACAGATGCAGAGGCAGAGACAGAGACAGAGACGAAGACAGAGACACAGACAGAGACACAGACAGAGACAGAGACACAGACAGAGATAAAAAGAGAGACAGAGACAGAGACCGAAATGGAGACGGAGACGGAGACAGAGGCAGAGACAAACACAGAGACGGAGGCAGAGAGTGAGACAGAGACAGAGACAGACACAGACACAGAGAGAGAGACAGAGACAGAGACAGAGACAGAGACGGAGACGGAGACGGAGACGGAGACGGAGACGGAGACGGAGACGGAGGCGGAGACGGAGGCGGAGACGGAGGCGGAGACAGAGACAGAGACAGAGACAGAGACAGAGACAGAGGCAGTGACAGGGACAGAGACAGAGACGGAGACAGAGACAGAGACAGAGGCATAGACAGAGACAGGGACAGGGACAGCGACAGTGACCGGGAGAGGGACAGGGACAGAGACAGAGACAGAGACAGAGACAGAGACGGAGACAGAGGCAGAGACAAACACAGAGACGGAGGCAGAGACTGAGACAGAGACAGAGACAGAGACAGAGACAGAGACAGAGACAGACACAGAGGCAGAGGCAGAGCCAGGGACAGAGACGGGGACAGAGACAGAGGCAGAGACAGAGACAGAGACAGAGACAGAGACGGAGGCAGAGACAGAGACTGAGACAGAGACAGAGACAGCCGTAGAGTCAGGGACGGAGACAGAGACAGAGACAAAGACAGAGACAGAGACAGAGATAGAGACGGAGACAGATGCAGAGACTGAGTCTGGGACAGAGACGGAGACAGAGACAGAGGAAGAGACAGCGACAGAGACAGAGACAGAGACAGAGACAGAGACAGAGACAGAGACAGAGACAGAGACAGAGACAGAGACAGAGACAGAGACTGAGACAGAGGCAGTGGCAGAGACAGAGACAGAGACAAAGACAGAGACAGAGACAGAGACAGAGACAGAGACGCAGACAGAGACAGAGACAGAGACAGAGATAAAAAGAGAGACAGAGATAGAGACCGAAATGGAGACGGAGACGGAGACAGAGACAGAGACGGAGACAGAGGCAGAGACAAACACAGAGACGGAGGCAGAGACTGAGACTGAGACAGAGACAGAGACAGAGACAGAGACAGAGACATAGAGACATAGGCACGGAGGCAGAGAAGCAGAGACAGAGACAGAGACAGAGACAGAGACAGAGACAGAGACAGAGACAGAGACAGAGACAGAGACAGAGACAGAGACAGAGACAGAGACAGAGACAGAGACAGAGACAGAGACAGAGACAGAGACAGAGACAGAGACAGAGACAGAGACAGAGACAGAGGCAGTGACAGGGACAGAGACAGAGACGGAGACAGAGACAGAGACAGAGGCATAGACAGAGACAGGGACAGGGACAGCGACAGTGACCGGGAGAGGGACAGGGACAGAGACAGAGACAGAGACAGAGACAGAGACGGAGACAGAGGCAGAGACAAACACAGAGACGGAGGCAGAGACTGAGACAGAGACAGAGACAGAGACAGAGACAGAGACAGAGACAGACACAGAGGCAGAGGCAGAGCCAGGGACAGAGACGGGGACAGAGACAGAGGCAGAGACAGAGACAGAGACAGAGACAGAGACGGAGGCAGAGACAGAGACTGAGACAGAGACAGAGACAGCCGTAGAGTCAGGGACGGAGACAGAGACAGAGACAAAGACAGAGACAGAGACAGAGATAGAGACGGAGACAGAGGCAGAGACTGAGTCTGGGACAGAGACGGAGACAGAGACAGAGGAAGAGACAGCGACAGAGACAGAGACAGAGACAGAGACAGAGACAGAGACAGAGACAGAGACAGAGACAGAGACAGAGACAGAGGCAGTGGCAGAGACAGAGACAGAGACAAAGACAGAGACAGAGACAGAGACAGAGACAGAGACGCAGACAGAGACAGAGACAGAGACAGAGATAAAAAGAGAGACAGAGATAGAGACCGAAATGGAGACGGAGACGGAGACAGAGACAGAGACGGAGACAGAGGCAGAGACAAACACAGAGACGGAGGCAGAGACTGAGACTGAGACAGAGACAGAGACAGAGACAGAGACATAGAGACATAGGCACGGAGGCAGAGAAGCAGAGACAGAGACAGAGACAGAGACAGAGACAGAGACAGAGACAGAGACAGAGACAGAGACAGAGACAGAGACAGAGACAGAGACAGAGACAGAGACAGAGACAGAGACAGAGACAGAGACAGAGACAGAGACAGAGACAGAGACAGAGACAGCGACAGAGACAGAGACAGAGACAGAGGCAGTGGCAGAGACAGAGACAGACACAAAGACAAAGACAGAGACAGAGACAGAGACAGAGACACAGACAGAGACAGAGACAGAGACGGAGACAGAGACAGAGGAAGAGACAGCGACAGAGACAGAGACAGAGTCAGAGACAGAGACAGAGACAGAGACAGAGACAGAGACAGAGACAGAGACAGATACAGAGACAGAGGCAGTGACAGAGACAGAGACGAAGACAGAGACACAGACAGAGACAGAGACAGAGACAGATGCATAGACAGAGACAGATACGGGGACAGAGACAGAGGCAGAGACAGAGACAGAGACAGAGGAAGAGACAGAGACAGAGACAGAGACATGGACAGAGACAGAGACAGAGATAGAGACAGAGATAGAAACAGAGACAGAGACAGAGACGTAGATGGAGACGGAGACGGAGACAGAGACAGAGACGGAGACAGAGGCAAATCGACAGAGATTCAGGGAAAGAGACACAGAGACAGAGTCACCGAGACAGAGACACAGAGACAGAGAGACAGAGTCGGAGACAGGGACAGCGACGCTAAGACAGAGACACAGAGACAGAGACAGAGACAGAGACAGAGACAGAGACAGAGACAGAGACAGAGACAGAGACAGAGACAGAGACAGAGGCAGAGACAGAGCCAGGGACAGAGACGGAGACAGAGACAGAGGAAGAGACAGCGACAGAGACAGAGACAGAGACAGAGACAGAGACAGAGACAGAGACAGAGACAGAGACAGAGACAGAGACAGAGACAGAGACAGAGTCAGAGACAGAGACAGAGACAGAGACAGAGACAGAGACAGAGACAGAGACAGAGACAGAGACAGAGACAGAGACAGAGACAGAGACAGAGACAGAGACAGAGACAGAGACAGAGACAGAGACAGAGACAGAGACAGCGACAGAGACAGAGACAGAGACAGAGGCAGTGGCAGAGACAGAGACAGACACAAAGACAAAGACAGAGACAGAGACAGAGACAGAGACAGAGACACAGACAGAGACAGAGACAGAGACAGAGATAAAAAGAGAGACAGAGACGGAGACCGAAATGGAGACGGAGACGGAGACAGAGACAGAGACGGAGACAGAGGCAGAGACAAACACGGAGACGGAGGCAGAGACTGAGACTGAGACTGAGACAGAGACAGAGACAGAGACAGAGACAGAGACAGAGACAAAGACAGAGACAGAGAGAGAGACAGAGACAGAGACAGAGGCAGGGACAGAGACAGAGACAGAGACAGAGACAGAGACGGAGACGGAGACGGAGACGGAGATAGAGGCAGAGACAGAGACAGAGACACAGACAGTGGCAGGGGCAGACACAGATGCAGAGGCAGAGCCAGGGACACAGACGGAGACAGAGACAGAGGCAGAGACAGAGACAGAGACAGAGACAGAGACGGAGACGGAGACAGAGGCAGAGACTTTGACAGAGACAGAGACAGCCGTAGAGTCAGGGACGAAGACAGAGACAGAGACAAAGACAGAGACAGAGACAGAGATAGAGACAGAGACAGAGGCAGAGACAGAGCCAGGGACAGAGACGGAGACAGAGACAGAGGAAGAGACAGCGACAGAGACAGAGACAGAGTCAGAGACAGAGACAGAGACAGAGACAGAGACAGAGACAGAGCCAGGGACAGAGACGGAGACAGAGACAGAGGAAGAGACAGCGACAGAGACAGAGACAGAGACAGAGACAGAGACAGAGACAGAGACAGAGACAGAGACAGAGACAGAGACAGAGACAGAGACAGAGACAGAGACAGAGACAGAGACAGAGACAGAGACAGAGACAGAGACAGAGACAGAGACAGAGATAGAAACAGAGACAGAGACAGAGACGTAGATGGAGACGGAGACGGAGACAGAGACAGAGACGGAGACAGAGGCAAATAGACAGAGATTCAGGGAAAGAGACACAGAGACAGAGTCACCGAGACAGAGACACAGAGACAGAGAGACAGAGTCGGAGACAGGGACAGCGACGCTAAGACAGAGACACAGAGACAGAGACAGAGACAGAGACAGAGACAGAGACAGAGACAGAGATAGAGACAGAGACAGAGACAGAGACAGAGACAGAGACAGAGACAGAGACAGAGACAGAGACAGAGACAGAGACAGAGGCAGTGGCAGAGACAGAGACAGAGACAAAGACAGAGACAGAGACAGAGACAGAGACAGAGACAGAGACAGAGACAGAGAGAGAGACAGAGTGAACGAGACACAGAGACAGAGACACAGACACAGAAACCGTGACGCAGAGACAATGACACAGAGACAGAGATGGAGACACAGGGACAGGGACAGGGACACAGAGACAGATGCACAGAGACATAGACACAGAGACAGCGATGCAGAGACAGATACACAGAGACAGAGACAGAGACGGAGACAGAGACAGAGACAGAGACAGATGCATAGACAGAGACAGAGACAGAGACGGATACAGAGGCAGTAACAGAGACAGAGACAGAGACGGAGATAGAGACAGAGACAGAGGCATAGACAGAGACAGGGACAGGGACAGCGACAGTGATCGGGAGAGGGACAGGGACAGAGACTGAGACAGAGACAGAGACAGCCGTAGAGTCAGGGACGGAGACAGAGACAGAGACTAAGACAGAGACAGAGACAGAGATAGAGACGGAGACAGAGGCAGAGACAGAGCCAGGGACAGAGACGGAGACAGAGACAGAGGAAGAGACAGCCACAGAGACAGAGACATAGACAGAGACAGAGACAGAGACAGAGACAGAGACAGAGACAGAGACAGAGACAGAGACAGAGACAGAGACAGAGACAGAGACAGAGAGAGAGACAGAGGCAGTGGCAGAGACAGAGACAGAGACAAAGACAGAGACAGAGACAGAGACAGAGACAGAGATAAAAAGAGAGACAGAGACACAGACCGAAATGGAGACGGAGACGGAGACAGAGACAGAGACGGAGACAGAGGCAGAGACAAACACAGAGACGGAGGCAGAGACTGAGACAGAGACAGAGACAGAGACAGAGACATAGAGACATAGGCACGGAGGCAGAGAAGCAGAGACAGAGACAGAGACAGAGACAGAGACAGAGACAGAGACAGAGACAGAGACAGAGACAGAGACACAGACAGAGACAGAGACAGAGGAAGAGACAGCGGCAGAGACAGAGACAGAGACAGAGACAGAGACAGAGACAGCGACAGAGACGGAAACAAAGGCCGAGACAGAGATAGAGACGGAGACAGAGGCAGAGACAGAGCCAGGGACAGAGACGGAGACAGAGACAGAGGTAGAGACAGCGACAGAGACAGAGACAGAGACAGAGACAGAGACAGAGACAGAGACAGAGACAGAGACAGAGACAGAGACAGAGACAGAGACAGAGACAGAGACAGAGACGGAGACGGAGACGGAGACAGAGACAGAGACTGAGACAGAGACAGAGACAGCCGTAGAGTCAGGGACGAAGATAGAGACAGAGACAAAGACAGAGACAGAGACAGAGATAGAGACAGAGACAGAGGCAGACACAGAGCCAGGGACAGAGACGGAGACAGAGACAGAGGAAGAGACAGCGACAGAGACAGAGACAGAGACAGAGACAGAGACAGAGACAGAGACAGAGACAGAGACAGAGACAGAGACAGAGACAGAGACAGAGACAGAGACAGAGACAGAGACAGAGGCAGTGACAGAGACAGAGACAAAGACAGAGACAGAGACAGAGACAGAGACACAGACAGAGACAGAGACAGAGACCGAGACGGAGACAGAGACAGAGACAGAGACAGAGACAGATGCATAGACAGAGACAGAGACAGAGACAGCGACAGGGCCAGGGAGAGGGACAGGGACAGAGACAGAGGCAGAGACAGAGCCCGAGACAGGGACAGAGACAGAGACAGAGACAGAAACAGAGACAGAGACAGATACGGGGACAGAGACAGAGGCAGAGACAGAGACAGAGACAGAGACAGAGGAAGAGACAGAGACAGAGACAGAGACAGGGACAGAGACAGCCGTAGAGTCGGGGACGGAGACAGAGACAGAGACAAAGACAGAGACAGAGACAGAGATAGAGACGGAGACAGAGGCAGAGACAGAGCCAGGGACAGAGACGGAGACAGAGACAGAGGAAGAGACAGCGACAGAGACAGAGACATAGACAGAGACAGAGACAGAGACAGAGACAGAGACAGAGACAGAGACAGAGACAGAGACAGAGACAGAGACAGAGACAGGGACAGAGACAGAGACAGAGACAGGGACATAGACAGAGACAGAGACAGAGACAGAGACAGAGACAGAGACAGAGACAGAGACAGAGACAGAGACAGAGACAGAGATAAAAAGAGAGACAGAGACGGAGACCGAAATGGAGACGGAGACGGAGACAGAGACAGAGACGGAGACAGAGGCAGAGACAAACACGGAGACGGAGGCAGAGACTGAGACTGAGACTGAGACAGAGACAGAGACAGAGACAGAGACAGAGACAGAGACAAAGACAGAGACAGAGAGAGAGACAGAGAAAGAGACAGAGGCAGGGACAGAGACAGAGACAGAGACAGAGACAGAGACGGAGACGGAGACGGAGACGGAGATAGAGGCAGAGACAGAGACAGAGACACAGACAGTGGCAGAGGCAGACACAGAGGCAGAGGCAGAGCCAGGGACACAGACGGAGACAGAGACAGAGGCAGAGACAGAGACAGAGACAGAGACAGAGACGGAGACGGAGACAGAGGCAGAGACTTTGACAGAGACAGAGACAGCCGTAGAGTCAGGGACGAAGACAGAGACAGAGACAAAGACAGAGACAGAGACAGAGATAGAGACAGAGACAGAGGCAGAGACAGAGCCAGGGACAGAGACGGAGACAGAGACAGAGACAGAGACAGAGACAGAGACAGAGACAGAGGCAGTGACAGAGACAGAGACGAAGACAGAGACACAGACAGAGACAGAGACAGAGACACAGACCGAGACAGAGACAGAGACAGAGACAGAGACAGATGCATAGACAGAGACAGATACGGGGACAGAGACAGAGGCAGAGACAGAGACAGAGACAGAGGAAGAGACAGAGACAGAGACAGAGACATGGACAGAGACAGAGACAGAGATAGAGACAGAGACAGAGACAGAGACAGAGACAGAGGCAGTGACAGGGACAGAGACAGAGACGGAGACAGAGACAGAGACAGAGGCATAGACAGAGACAGGGACAGGGACAGCGACAGTGACCGGGAGAGGGACAGGGACAGAGACAGAGACAGAGACAGAGACAGAGACGGAGACAGAGGCAGAGACAAACACAGAGACGGAGGCAGAGACTGAGACAGAGACAGAGACAGAGACAGAGACAGAGACAGAGACAGACACAGAGGCAGAGGCAGAGCCAGGGACAGAGACGGGGACAGAGACAGAGGCAGAGACAGAGACAGAGACAGAGACAGAGACGGAGGCAGAGACAGAGACTGAGACAGAGACAGAGACAGCCGTAGAGTCAGGGACGGAGACAGAGACAGAGACAAAGACAGAGACAGAGACAGAGATAGAGACGGAGACAGAGGCAGAGACTGAGTCTGGGACAGAGACGGAGACAGAGACAGAGGAAGAGACAGCGACAGAGACAGAGACAGAGGCAGAGACAGAGACAGAGACAGAGACAGAGACAGAGACAGAGACAGAGACAGAGGCAGTGGCAGAGACAGAGACAGAGACAAAGACAGAGACAGAGACAGAGACAGAGACAGAGACGCAGACAGAGACAGAGACAGAGACAGAGATAAAAAGAGAGACAGAGATAGAGACCGAAATGGAGACGGAGACGGAGACAGAGACAGAGACGGAGGCAGAGGCAGAGACAAACACAGAGACGGAGGCAGAGACTGAGACTGAGACAGAGACAGAGACAGAGACAGAGACAGAGACATAGAGACATAGGCACGGAGGCAGAGAAGCAGAGACAGAGACAGAGACAGAGACAGAGACAGAGACAGAGACAGAGACAGAGACAGAGACAGAGACAGAGACAGAGACAGAGACAGAGACAGAGACAGAGACAGAGACAGAGACAGAGACAGAGACAGAGACAGAGACAGAGACAGAGACAGAGACAGAGACAGAGACAGAGACAGAGGCAGTGGCAGAGACAGAGACAGACACAAAGACAAAGACAGAGACAGAGACAGAGACAGAGACAGAGACACAGACAGAGACAGAGACAGAGACGGAGACAGAGACAGAGGAAGAGACAGCGACAGAGACAGAGACAGAGTCAGAGACAGAGACAGAGTCAGAGACAGAGACAGAGACAGATACAGAGACAGAGGCAGTGACAGAGACAGAGACGAAGACAGAGACACAGACAGAGACAGAGACAGAGACAGATGCATAGACAGAGACAGATACGGGGACAGAGACAGAGGCAGAGACAGAGACAGAGACAGAGGAAGAGACAGAGACAGAGACAGAGACATGGACAGAGACAGAGACAGAGATAGAGACAGAGATAGAAACAGAGACAGAGACAGAGACGTAGATGGAGACGGAGACGGAGACAGAGACAGAGACGGAGACAGAGGCAAATCGACAGAGATTCAGGGAAAGAGACACAGAGACAGAGTCACCGAGACAGAGACACAGAGACAGAGAGACAGAGTCGGAGACAGGGACAGCGACGCTAAGACAGAGACACAGAGACAGAGACAGAGACAGAGACAGAGACAGAGACAGAGACAGAGACAGAGACAGAGGCAGAGACAGAGACAGAGGCAGAGACAGAGCCAGGGACAGAGACGGAGACAGAGACAGAGGAAGAGACAGCGACAGAGACAGAGACAGAGACAGAGACAGAGACAGAGACAGAGACAGAGACAGAGACAGAGACAGAGTCAGAGACAGAGACAGAGACAGAGACAGAGACAGAGACAGAGACAGAGACAGAGGCAGTGACAGAGACAGAGACGAAGACAGAGACACAGACAGAGACAGAGACAGAGACACAGACAGAGACAGAGACAGAGACAGAGACAGAGACAGATGCATAGACAGAGACAGATACGGGGACAGAGACAGAGGCAGAGACAGAGACAGAGACAGAGGAAGAGACAGAGACAGAGACAGAGACATGGACAGAGACAGAGACAGAGATAGAGACAGAGATAGAAACAGAGACAGAGACAGAGACGTAGATGGAGACGGAGACGGAGACAGAGACAGAGACGGAGACAGAGGCAAATAGACAGAGATTCAGGGAAAGAGACACAGAGACAGAGTCACCGAGACAGAGACACAGAGACAGAGAGACAGAGTCGGAGACAGGGACAGCGACGCTAAGACAGAGACACAGAGACAGAGACAGAGACAGAGACAGAGACAGAGACAGAGACAGAGACAGAGACAGAGACAGAGACAGAGACAGAGCCAGGGACAGAGACGGAGACAGAGACAGAGGAAGAGACAGCGACAGAGACAGAGACAGAGTCAGAGACAGAGACAGAGACAGAGACAGAGACAGAGACAGAGACAGAGACAGAGACAGAGACAGAGGCAGTGACAGAGACAGAGACGAAGACAGAGACACAGACAGAGACAGAGACAGAGACACAGACAGAGACAGAGACAGAGACAGAGACAGAGACAGATGCATAGACAGAGACAGATACGGGGACAGAGACAGAGGCAGAGACAGAGACAGAGACAGAGGAAGAGACAGAGACAGAGACAGAGACATGGACAGAGACAGAGACAGAGATAGAGACAGAGATAGAAACAGAGACAGAGACAGAGACGTAGATGGAGACGGAGACGGAGACAGAGACAGAGACGGAGACAGAGGCAAATAGACAGAGATTCAGGGAAAGAGACACAGAGACAGAGTCACCGAGACAGAGACACAGAGACAGAGAGACAGAGTCGGAGACAGGGACAGCGACGCTAAGACAGAGACACAGAGACAGAGACAGAGACAGAGACAGAGACAGAGACAGAGACAGAGACAGAGACAGAGACAGAGACAGAGACAGAGACAGAGACAGAGACAGAGACAGAGATAGAGGCAGAGACAGAGACAGAGACAGAGACAGAGACAGAGACAGAGACAGACACAGAGACAGAGACAGAGACAGAGACAGAGGCAGTAGCAGAGACAGAGACAGAGACAAAGACAGAGACAGAGACAGAGACAGAGACAGAGACAGAGACAGAGACACAGACAGAGACAGAGACACTGACAGAGATAAAAAGAGAGACAGAGACAGAGACCGAAATGGAGACGGAGACGGAGACAGAGGCAGAGACAAACACAGAGACGGAGGCAGAGAGTGAGACAGAGACAGAGACAGACGCAGAGACAGAGACAGAGACAGAGACAGAGACAGAGACAGAGACAGAGACGGAGACGGAGACGGAGACGGAGACGGAGACGGAGACGGAGGCGGAGACGGAGGCGGAGACGGAGGCGGAGACAGAGACAGAGACAGAGACAGAGACAGAGACAGAGACAGAGGCAGTGACAGGGACAGAGACAGAGACGGAGACAGAGACAGAGACAGAGGCATAGACAGAGACAGGGACAGGGACAGCGACAGTGACCGGGAGAGGGACAGGGACAGAGACAGAGACAGAGACAGAGACAGAGACGGAGACAGAGGCAGAGACAAACACAGAGACGGAGGCAGAGACTGAGACAGAGACAGAGACAGAGACAGAGACATAGAGACATAGGCACGGAGGCAGAGAAGCAGAGACAGAGACAGAGACAGAGACAGAGGCAGAGACAGAGACAGAGACAGAGACCGAGACAGAGGCAGAGACAGAGACAGAGACAGGGACAGAGACAGAGACAGAGGCAGGGACAGAGACAGAGACAGAAACAGAGACAGAGACAGAGGCAGGGACAGAGACAGAGACAGAGACAGAGACAGAGACGGAGACGGAGACAGAGACAGAGACAGAGACAGAGACAGAGACAGAGACTGAGACAGAGACAGAGACAGAGGCATAGACAGAGACAGGGACAGGGATAGCGACAGTGATCGGGAGAGGGACAGGGACAGAGACTGAGACAGAGACAGAGACAGAGACAGAGACAGAGACAGAGACAGAGACAGAGACAGAGACAGAGACAGAGACAGAGACAGCGACAGAGACAGAGACAGAGACAGAGGCAGTGGCAGAGGCAGGGACAGAGACAGAGTCAGAGACAGTGACAGAGACGGAGACGGAGACGGAGACGGAGATAGAGGCGGACACAGAGACAGAGACACGGACACAGAAACCGTGACGCAGAGACAATGACACAGAGACAGAGATGGAGACACAGGGACAGAGACAGGGACACAGAGACAGATGCACAGAGACATAGACACAGAGACAGCGATGCAGAGACAGATACACAGAGACAGAGACAGAGACGGAGACAGAGACAGAGACAGAGACAGATGCATAGACAGAGACAGAGACAGAGACGGATACAGAGGCAGTAACAGAGACAGAGACAGAGACGGAGATAGAGACAGAGACAGAGGCATAGACAGAGACAGGGACAGGGACAGCGACAGTGATCGGGAGAGGGACAGGGACAGAGACTGAGACAGAGACAGAGACAGCCGTAGAGTCAGGGACGGAGACAGAGACAGAGACTAAGACAGAGACAGAGACAGAGATAGTGACGGAGACAGAGGCAGAGACAGAGCCAGGGACAGAGACGGAGACAGAGACAGAGGAAGAGACAGCCACAGAGACAGAGACATAGACAGAGACAGAGACAGAGACAGAGACAGAGACAGAGACAGAGACAGAGACAGAGACAGAGACAGAGACAGAGACAGAGACAGAGACAGAGACAGAGACAGAGACAGAGAGAGAGACAGAGGCAGTGGCAGAGACAGAGACAGAGACAGAGACAGAGACATAGAGACATAGGCACGGAGGCAGAGAAGCAGAGACAGAGACAGAGACAGAGACAGAGACAGAGACAGAGACAGAGACAGAGACAGAGACAGAGACAGAGACAGAGACAGAGACAGAGACAGAGACAGAGACAGAGACAGCGACAGAGACAGAGACAGAGACAGAGGCAGTGGCAGAGGCAGGGACAGAGACAGAGTCAGAGACAGTGACAGAGACGGAGACGGAGACGGAGACGGAGATAGAGGCGGACACAGAGACAGAGACACAGACAGTGGCAGAGGCAGACACAGAGGCAGAGGCAGAGCCAGGGACACAGAAGGAGACAGAGACAGAGGCAGAGACAGACACAGAGACGGAGACAGAGACGGAGTCGGAGACAGAGACAGAGACTGAGACAGAGACAGAGACAGCCGTAGAGTCAGGGACGAAGACAGAGACAGAGACAAAGACAGAGACAGAGACAGAGATAGAGACAGAGACAGAGGCAGAGACAGAGACAGAGACAGAGACAGAGACAGAGACAGAGACAGAGACAGAGACAGGGACAGAGACAGAGACGGAGACAGAGACAGAGACTGAGACAGAGACAGAGACAGAGACAGAGACAGAGACAGAGACAGAGACGGGGACAGAGACAGAGACAGAGACAGAGACAGAGACAGAGACAGAGACAGAGACAGAGACAGAGACAGAGACAGAGGCAGAGACACAGAGACATAGGCACGGAGGCAGAGAAACTGATACAGAGACAAGAAGACAGAGGCAGAGACACTCAGACAGAGACCCAGAGACAGGGACACCGAGACAGAGACAGAGAGATTCACAGAGACCGAGACACAATGACAGAGGCAGAGACACAGAGACGGAGACACAGAGACAGAGATGCAGGGACAGATACACAGAGACAGAGACACAGACGGAGACAGACCCAGAGACAGAGACAGAGACACTGACGGAGACAGAGACGGAGGCAGAGACAGCGACAGAGATAAAAAGAGAGACAGAGACAGAGACCGAAATGGAGACGGAGACGGAGACAGAGACAGAGACGGAGACAGAGACAGAGACAAACACAGAGACGGAGGCAGAGACTGAGAGAGAGACAGAAACAGAGACAGAGACAGAGACAGAGACGTAGAGACATAGGCACGGAGGCAGAGAAGCAGAGACAGAGACAAAGAGACAGAGGCAGAGACACACAGACGGAGACCCAGAGACAGAGAGAGAGACACAGACGGAGACAGAGACGGAGGCAGAGACAGAGACAGAGATAGAAACAGAGACAGAGACAGAGACGTAGATGGAGACGGAGACGGAGACAGAGACAGAGACGGAGACAGAGGCAAATAGACAGAGATGCAGGGAAAGAGACACAGAGACAGAGTCACCGAGGCAGAGACACAGAGACAGAGAGACAGAGTCGGAGACAGGGACAGCGACGCTAAGACAGAGACACAGAGACAGAGACAGAGACAGAGACAGAGACAGAGACAGAGACAGAGACAGAGACAGAGACAGAGACAGAGACAGAGACAGAGACAGAGACAGAGACAGAGACAGAGACAGAGACAGAGACAGAGACAGAGACAGAGACAGAGACAGAGACAGACACAGAGACAGAGACAGAGACAGAGACAGAGGCAGAGGCAGAGCCAGGGACACAGACGGAGACAGAGACGGAGGCAGAGACAGAGACAGAGACAGAGACAGAGACGGAGACGGAGACAGAGGCAGAGACTTTGACAGAGACAGAGACAGTCGTAGAGTCAGGGACGAAGACAGAGACAGAGACAAAGACAGAGACAGAGACAGAGATAGAGACAGAGACAGAGGCAGAGACAGAGCCAGGGACAGAGACGGAGACAGAGACAGAGGAAGAGAGAGCGACAGAGACAGAGACAGAGTCAGAGACAGAGACAGAGACAGAGACAGAGACAGAGACAGAGACAGATACAGAGACAGAGGCAGTGACAGAGACAGAGACGAAGACAGAGACACAGACAGAGACAGAGACAGAGACAGATGCATAGACAGAGACAGATACGGGGACAGAGACAGAGGCAGAGACAGAGACAGAGACAGAGACAGAGACAGAGACAGAGACAGAGACAGAGACAGAGACAGAGACAGAGACAGAGACAGAGACAGAGACAGAGACAGAGACAGAGACAGAGACAGAGACAGAGACAGAGACAGAGACAGAGACAGAGACAGAGACAGAGACAGAGACAGAGACAGAGACAGAGACAGAGACAGAGACAGAGACAGAGACAGAGACAGAGACAGAGGCAGAGACAGAGCCAGAGACAGAGACGGAGACAGAGACAGAGGAAGAGACAGCGACAGAGACAGAGACAGAGACAGAGACAGAGACAGAGACAGAGACAGAGACAGAGGCAGAGACAGAGCCGCAGACAGAGACAGAGACAGATGCATAGACAGAGACAGATACGGGGACAGAGACAGAGGCAGAGACAGAGACAGAGACAGAGGAAGAGACAGAGACAGAGACAGAGACATGGACAGAGACAGAGACAGAGATAGAGACAGAGATAGAAACAGAGACAGAGACAGAGACGTAGATGGAGACGGAGACGGAGACAGAGACAGAGACGGAGACAGAGGCAAATAGACAGAGATTCAGGGAAAGAGACACAGAGACAGAGTCACTGAGACAGAGACACAGAGACAGAGAGACAGAGTCGGTGACAGGGACAGCGACGCTAAGACAGAGACACAGAGACAGAGACAGAGACAGAGACAGAGACAGAGACAGAGACAGAGACAGAGACAGAGACAGAGACAGAGACAGAGACAGAGACAGAGACAGAGACAGAGACAGAGACAGAGACAGAGCCAGGGACAGAGACGGAGGCAGAGACAGAGGAAGAGACAGCGACAGAGACAGAGACAGAGACAGAGTCAGAGACAGAGACAGAGACAGAGACAGAGACAGAGACAGAGACAGAGACAGAGGCAGTGACAGAGACAGAGACGAAGACAGAGACACAGACAGAGACAGAGACAGAGACACAGACAGAGACAGAGACAGAGACAGAGACAGAGACAGATGCATAGACAGAGACAGATACGGGGACAGAGACAGAGGCAGAGACAGAGACACAGAAAGAGGAAGAGACAGAGACAGAGACAGAGACATGGACAGAGACAGAGACAGAGATAGAGACAGAGATAGAAACAGAGACAGAGACAGAGACGTAGATGGAGACGGAGACGGAGACAGAGACAGAGACGGAGACAGAGGCAAATAGACAGAGATTCAGGGCAAGAGACACAGAGACAGAGTCACCGAGACAGAGACACAGAGACAGAGAGACAGAGTCGGAGACAGGGACAGCGACGCTAAGACAGAGACACAGAGACAGAGACAGAGACAGAGACAGAGACAGAGACAGAGACAGAGACAGAGACAGAGACAGAGACAGAGACAGAGACAGAGACAGAGACAGAGACAGAGACAGAGACAGAGACAGAGACAGAGACAGACACAGAGACAGAGACAGAGACAGAGACAGAGACAGAGACAGAGACAGAGACAGAGACAGAGACAGAGACAGAGACAGAGACAGAGACAGAGACAGAGACAGAGACAGAGACAGAGACAGAGACAGAGACAGAGACAGAGACAGAGACAGAGGCAGAGACAGAGCCGGAGACAGGGACAGAGACAGAGACAGAGACAGAAACAGAGACAGAGACAGATACGGGGACAGAGACAGATGCAGAGGCAGAGACAGAGACAGAGACAGAGACAGAGACAGAGACAGAGACGGAGACAGAGACAGAGACTGAGACAGAGACAGAGGCAGGGACAGAGACAGAGACAGAGACAGAGACAGAGACGGAGACGGAGACGGAGACGGAGATAGAGGCAGAGACAGAGACAGAGACACAGACAGTGGCAGAGGCAGACACAGAGGCAGAGGCAGAGCCAGGGACACAGACGGAGACAGAGACAGAGACAGAGACAAAGACAGAGACAGAGACAGAGATAGAGACAGAGACAGAGGCAGAGACAGAGCCAGGGACAGAGACGGAGACAGAGACAGAGGAAGAGACAGCGACAGAGACAGAGACAGAGTCAGAGACAGAGACAGAGACAGAGACGGAGACGGAGACGGAGACGGAGATAGAGGCAGAGACAGAGACAGAGACACAGACAGTGGCAGAGGCAGACACAGAGGCAGAGGCAGAGCCAGGGACACAGACGGAGACAGAGACAGAGACAGAGACAAAGACAGAGACAGAGACAGAGATAGAGACAGAGACAGAGGCAGAGACAGAGCCAGGGACAGAGACGGAGACAGAGACAGAGGAAGAGACAGCGACAGAGACAGAGACAGAGTCAGAGACAGAGACAGAGACAGAGACAGAGACAGAGGCAGTGACAGAGACAGAGACGAAGACAGAGACACAGACAGAGACAGAGACAGAGACACAGACAGAGACAGAGACAGAGACAGAGACAGAGACAGATGCATAGACAGAGACAGATACGGGGACAGAGACAGAGGCAGAGACAGAGACAGAGACAGAGGAAGAGACAGAGACAGAGACAGAGACATGGACAGAGACAGAGACAGAGATAGAGACAGAGATAGAAACAGAGACAGAGACAGAGACGTAGATGGAGACGGAGACGGAGACAGAGACAGAGACGGAGACAGAGGCAAATAGACAGAGATTCAGGGAAAGAGACACAGAGACAGAGTCACCGAGACAGAGACACAGAGACAGAGAGACAGAGTCGGAGACAGGGACAGCGACGCTAAGACAGAGACACAGAGACAGAGACAGAGACAGAGACAGGGACAGAGACAGAGACAGAGACAGAGACAGAGACAGAGACAGAGACAGAGCCAGGGACAGAGACGGAGACAGAGACAGAGGAAGAGACAGCGACAGAGACAGAGACAGAGTCAGAGACAGAGACAGAGACAGAGACAGAGACAGAGACAGAGACAGAGACAGAGACAGAGGCAGTGACAGAGACAGAGACGAAGACAGAGACACAGACAGAGACAGAGACACAGACAGAGACAGAGACAGAGACAGAGACAGAGACAGATGCATAGACAGAGACAGATACGGGGACAGAGACAGAGGCAGAGACAGAGACAGAGACAGAGGAAGAGACAGAGACAGAGACAGAGACATGGACAGAGACAGAGACAGAGATAGAGACAGAGATAGAAACAGAGACAGAGACAGAGACGTAGATGGAGACGGAGACGGAGACAGAGACAGAGACGGAGACAGAGGCAAATAGACAGAGATTCAGGGAAAGAGACACAGAGACAGAGTCACCGAGACAGAGACACAGAGACAGAGAGACAGAGTCGGAGACAGGGACAGCGACGCTAAGACAGAGACACAGAGACAGAGACAGAGACAGAGACAGAGACAGAGACAGAGACAGAGACAGAGACAGAGACAGAGACAGAGACAGAGACAGAGACAGAGACAGAGACAGAGACAGAGACAGAGACAGAGACAGAGACAGAGACAGAGACAGAGACAGAGACAGAGACAGAGACAGAGACAGAGACAGAGACAGAGACAGAGACAGAGACAGAGACAGAGACAGAGACAGAGACAGAGACAGAGACAGAGACAGAGACAGAGACAGAGACAGAGACAGAGACAGAGACAGAGACAGAGACAGAGACAGAGACAGAGACAGAGACAGAGACAGAGACAGAGACAGAGACAGAGACAGAGACAGAGACAGAGACAGAGACAGAGGCAGAGACAGAGCCGGAGACAGGGACAGAGACAGAGACAGAGACAGAAACAGAGACAGAGACAGATACGGGGACAGAGACAGATGCAGAGGCAGAGACAGAGACAGAGACAGAGACAGAGACAGAGACAGAGACGGAGACAGAGACAGAGACTGAGACAGAGACAGAGGCAGGGACAGAGACAGAGACAGAGACAGAGACAGAGACGGAGACGGAGACGGAGACGGAGATAGAGGCAGAGACAGAGACAGAGACACAGACAGTGGCAGAGGCAGACACAGAGGCAGAGGCAGAGCCAGGGACACAGACGGAGACAGAGACAGAGACAGAGACAAAGACAGAGACAGAGACAGAGATAGAGACAGAGACAGAGGCAGAGACAGAGCCAGGGACAGAGACGGAGACAGAGACAGAGGAAGAGACAGCGACAGAGACAGAGACAGAGTCAGAGACAGAGACAGAGACAGAGACGGAGACGGAGACGGAGACGGAGATAGAGGCAGAGACAGAGACAGAGACACAGACAGTGGCAGAGGCAGACACAGAGGCAGAGGCAGAGCCAGGGACACAGACGGAGACAGAGACAGAGACAGAGACAAAGACAGAGACAGAGACAGAGATAGAGACAGAGACAGAGGCAGAGACAGAGCCAGGGACAGAGACGGAGACAGAGACAGAGGAAGAGACAGCGACAGAGACAGAGACAGAGTCAGAGACAGAGACAGAGACAGAGACAGAGACAGAGGCAGTGACAGAGACAGAGACGAAGACAGAGACACAGACAGAGACAGAGACAGAGACACAGACAGAGACAGAGACAGAGACAGAGACAGAGACAGATGCATAGACAGAGACAGATACGGGGACAGAGACAGAGGCAGAGACAGAGACAGAGACAGAGGAAGAGACAGAGACAGAGACAGAGACATGGACAGAGACAGAGACAGAGATAGAGACAGAGATAGAAACAGAGACAGAGACAGAGACGTAGATGGAGACGGAGACGGAGACAGAGACAGAGACGGAGACAGAGGCAAATAGACAGAGATTCAGGGAAAGAGACACAGAGACAGAGTCACCGAGACAGAGACACAGAGACAGAGAGACAGAGTCGGAGACAGGGACAGCGACGCTAAGACAGAGACACAGAGACAGAGACAGAGACAGAGACAGGGACAGAGACAGAGACAGAGACAGAGACAGAGACAGAGACAGAGACAGAGCCAGGGACAGAGACGGAGACAGAGACAGAGGAAGAGACAGCGACAGAGACAGAGACAGAGTCAGAGACAGAGACAGAGACAGAGACAGAGACAGAGACAGAGACAGAGACAGAGACAGAGGCAGTGACAGAGACAGAGACGAAGACAGAGACACAGACAGAGACAGAGACACAGACAGAGACAGAGACAGAGACAGAGACAGAGACAGATGCATAGACAGAGACAGATACGGGGACAGAGACAGAGGCAGAGACAGAGACAGAGACAGAGGAAGAGACAGAGACAGAGACAGAGACATGGACAGAGACAGAGACAGAGATAGAGACAGAGATAGAAACAGAGACAGAGACAGAGACGTAGATGGAGACGGAGACGGAGACAGAGACAGAGACGGAGACAGAGGCAAATAGACAGAGATTCAGGGAAAGAGACACAGAGACAGAGTCACCGAGACAGAGACACAGAGACAGAGAGACAGAGTCGGAGACAGGGACAGCGACGCTAAGACAGAGACACAGAGACAGAGACAGAGACAGAGACAGAGACAGAGACAGAGACAGAGACAGAGACAGAGACAGAGACAGAGACAGAGACAGAGACAGAGACAGAGACAGAGACAGAGACAGAGACAGAGACAGAGACAGAGACAGAGACAGAGACAGAGACAGAGACAGAGACAGAGACAGAGACAGAGACAGAGACAGAGGCAGTGACAGAGACAGAGACGAAGACAGAGACACAGACAGAGACAGAGACAGAGACACAGACAGAGACAGAGACAGAGACAGAGACAGAGACAGATGCATAGACAGAGACAGATACGGGGACAGAGACAGAGGCAGAGACAGAGACAGAGAAAGAGGAAGAGACAGAGACAGAGACAGAGACATGGACAGAGACAGAGACAGAGATAGAGACAGAGATAGAAACAGAGACAGAGACAGAGACGTAGATGGAGACGGAGACGGAGACAGAGACAGAGACGGAGACGGAGACGGAGACGGAGACGGAGACGGAGACGGAGACGGAGACGGAGGCGGAGACGGAGGCGGAGACGGAGGCGGAGACAGAGACAGAGACAGAGACAGAGACAGAGACAGAGGCAGTGACAGGGACAGAGACAGAGACGGAGACAGAGACAGAGACAGAGGCATAGACAGAGACAGGGACAGGGACAGCGACAGTGACCGGGAGAGGGACAGGGACAGAGACAGAGACAGAGACAGAGACAGAGACGGAGACAGAGGCAGAGACAAACACAGAGACGGAGGCAGAGACTGAGACAGAGACAGAGACAGAGACAGAGACATAGAGACATCTGCACGGAGGCAGAGAAGCAGAGACAGAGACAGAGACAGAGACAGAGGCAGAGACAGAGACAGAGACAGAGACCGAGACAGAGGCAGAGACAGAGACAGAGACAGGGACAGAGACAGAGACAGAGGCAGGGACAGAGACAGAGACAGAGACAGAGACAGAGACAGAAACAGAGACAGAGACAGAGGCAGGGACAGAGACAGAGACAGAGACAGAGACAGAGACGGAGACGGAGACAGAGACAGAGACAGAGACAGAGACAGAGACAGAGACAGATACGGGGACAGAGACAGAGGCAGAGACAGAGACAGAGACAGAGACAGAGGCAGTGACAGGGACAGAGACAGAGACGGAGACAGAGACAGAGACAGAGGCATAGACAGAGACAGGGACAGGGACAGCGACAGTGACCGGGAGAGGGACAGGGACAGAGACAGAGACAGAGACAGAGACAGAGACGGAGACAGAGGCAGAGACAAACACAGAGACGGAGGCAGAGACTGAGACAGAGACAGAGACAGAGACAGAGACATAGAGACATCTGCACGGAGGCAGAGAAGCAGAGACAGAGACAGAGACAGAGACAGAGGCAGAGACAGAGACAGAGACAGAGACCGAGACAGAGGCAGAGACAGAGACAGAGACAGGGACAGAGACAGAGACAGAGGCAGTAACAGAGACAGAGACAGAGACGGAGATAGAGACAGAGACAGAGACAGAGACGGAGATAGAGACAGAGACAGAGGCATAGACAGAGACAGGGACAGGGACAGCGACAGTGATCGGGAGAGGGACAGGGACAGAGACTGAGACAGAGACAGAGACAGCCGTAGAGTCAGGGACGGAGACAGAGACAGAGACTAAGACAGAGACAGAGACAGAGATAGAGACGGAGACAGAGGCAGAGACAGAGCCAGGGACAGAGACGGAGACAGAGACAGAGGAAGAGACAGCCACAGAGACAGAGACATAGACAGAGACAGAGACAGAGACAGAGACAGAGACAGAGACAGAGACAGAGACAGAGACAGAGACAGAGACAGAGACAGAGACAGAGACAGAGACAGAGACAGAGACAGAGACAGAGACAGAGTCAGAGACAGAGACAGAGACAGAGACAGAGACAGAGACAGAGGCAGTGACAGAGACAGAGACGAAGACAGAGACACAGACAGAGACAGAGACAGAGACACAGACAGAGACAGAGACAGAGACAGAGACAGATGCATAGACAGAGACAGATACGGGGACAGAGACAGAGGCAGAGACAGAGACAGAGACAGAGGAAGAGACAGAGACAGAGACAGAGACATGGACAGAGACAGAGACAGAGATAGAGACAGAGATAGAAACAGAGACAGAGACAGAGACGTAGATGGAGACGGAGACGGAGTCAGAGACAGAGACGGAGACAGAGGCAAATAGACAGAGATTCAGGGAAAGAGACACAGAGACAGAGTCACTGAGACAGAGACACAGAGACAGAGAGACAGAGTCGGAGACAGGGACAGCGACGCTAAGACAGAGACACAGAGACAGAGACAGAGACAGAGACAGAGACAGAGACAGAGACAGAGACAGAGACAGACACAGAGACAGAGACAGAGCCAGGGACAGAGACGGAGGCAGAGACAGAGGAAGAGACAGCGACAGAGACAGAGACAGAGTCAGAGACAGAGACAGAGACAGAGACAGAGACAGAGACAGAGACAGAGACAGAGGCAGTGACAGAGACAGAGACGAAGACAGAGACACAGACAGAGACAGAGACAGAGACACAGTCAGAGACAGAGACAGAGACAGAGACAGAGACAGATGCATAGACAGAGACAGATACGGGGACAGAGACAGAGGCAGAGACAGAGACAGAGAAAGAGGCAGAGACAGAGACAGAGACAGAGACATGGACAGAGACAGAGACAGAGATAGAGACAGAGATAGAAACAGAGACAGAGACAGAGACGTAGATGGAGACGGAGACGGAGACAGAGACAGAGACGGAGACAGAGGCAAATAGACAGAGATTCAGGGCAAGAGACACAGAGACAGAGTCACCGAGACAGAGACACAGAGACAGAGAGACAGAGTCGGAGACAGGGACAGCGACGCTAAGACAGAGACACAGAGACAGAGACAGAGACAGAGACAGAGACAGAGACAGAGACAGAGACAGAGACAGAGACAGAGACAGAGACAGAGACAGAGACAGAGACAGAGACAGAGACAGAGACAGACACAGAGACAGAGACAGAGACAGAGACAGAGGCAGTAGCAGAGACAGAGACAGAGACAAAGACAGAGACAGAGACAGAGACAGAGACAGAGACAGAGACAGAGACAGAGACACAGACAGAGACAGAGACAGAGACAGAGATAAAAAGAGAGACAGAGACAGAGACCGAAATGGAGACGGAGACGGAGACAGAGGCAGAGACAAACACAGAGACGGAGGCAGAGAGTGAGACAGAGACAGAGACAGACACAGAGACAGAGACAGAGACAGAGACAGAGACAGAGACAGAGACAGAGACAGAGACAGAGACAGAGACAGAGACGGAGACGGAGACGGAGACGGAGACGGAGACGGAGACGGAGGCGGAGACGGAGGCGGAGACGGAGGCGGAGACAGAGACAGAGACAGAGACAGAGACAGAGACAGAGGCAGTGACAGGGACAGAGACAGAGACAGATGCATAGACAGAGACAGATACGGGGACAGAGACAGAGGCAGAGACAGAGACAGAGAAAGAGGAAGAGACAGAGACAGAGACAGAGACATGGACAGAGACAGAGACAGAGACAGAGACAGAGACAGAGACAGACACAGAGACAGAGACAGAGACAGAGACAGAGGCAGTGGCAGAGACAGAGACAGAGACAAAGACAGAGACAGAGACAGAGACAGAGACAGAGACAGAGACAGAGACAGAGAGAGAGACAGAGTGAACGAGACACAGAGACAGAGACACAGACACAGAAACCGTGACGCAGAGACAATGACACAGAGACAGAGATGGAGACACAGGGACAGAGACAGGGACACAGAGACAGATGCACAGAGACATAGACACAGAGACAGCGATGCAGAGACAGATACACAGAGACAGAGACAGAGACGGAGACAGAGACAGAGACAGAGACAGATGCATAGACAGAGACAGAGACAGAGACGGATACAGAGGCAGTAACAGAGACAGAGACAGAGACGGAGATAGAGACAGAGACAGAGGCATAGACAGAGACAGGGACAGGGACAGCGACAGTGATCGGGAGAGGGACAGGGACAGAGACTGAGACAGAGACAGAGACAGCCGTAGAGTCAGGGACGGAGACAGAGACAGAGACTAAGACAGAGACAGAGACAGAGATAGAGACGGAGACAGAGGCAGAGACAGAGCCAGGGACAGAGACGGAGACAGAGACAGAGGAAGAGACAGCCACAGAGACAGAGACATAGACAGAGACAGAGACAGAGACAGAGACAGAGACAGAGACAGAGACAGAGACAGAGACAGAGACAGAGACAGAGACAGAGACAGAGACAGAGACAGAGTCAGAGACAGAGACAGAGACAGAGATAGAGACAGAGACAGAGGCAGTGACAGAGACAGAGACGAAGACAGAGACACAGACAGAGACAGAGACAGAGACACAGACAGAGACAGAGACAGAGACAGAGACAGAGACAGATGCATAGACAGAGACAGATACGGGGACAGAGACAGAGGCAGAGACAGAGACAGAGACAGAGGAAGAGACAGAGACAGAGACAGAGACAGAGACAGAGACAGAGACAGAGACAGAGACAGAGACAGAGACAGAGACAGAGACAGAGTCAGAGACAGAGACAGAGACAGAGACAGAGACAGAGACAGAGGCAGTGACAGAGACAGAGACGAAGACAGAGACACAGACAGAGACAGAGACAGAGACAGAGACAGAGACAGATGCATAGACAGAGACAGATACGGGGACAGAGACAGAGGCAGAGACAGAGACAGAGAAAGAGGCAGAGACAGAGACAGAGACAGAGACATGGACAGAGACAGAGACAGAGATAGAGACAGAGATAGAAACAGAGACAGAGACAGAGACGTAGATGGAGACGGAGACGGAGACAGAGACAGAGACGGAGACAGAGGCAAATAGACAGAGATTCAGGGCAAGAGACACAGAGACAGAGTCACCGAGACAGAGACACAGAGACAGAGAGACAGAGTCGGAGACAGGGACAGCGACGCTAAGACAGAGACACAGAGACAGAGACAGAGACAGAGACAGAGACAGAGACAGAGACAGAGACAGAGACAGAGACAGAGACAGAGACAGAGACAGAGACAGAGACAGAGACAGAGACAGACACAGAGACAGAGACAGAGACAGAGACAGAGGCAGTAGCAGAGACAGAGACAGAGACAAAGACAGAGACAGAGACAGAGACAGAGACAGAGACAGAGACAGAGACACAGACAGAGACAGAGACACAGACAGAGATAAAAAGAGAGACAGAGACAGAGACCGAAATGGAGACGGAGACGGAGACAGAGGCAGAGACAAACACAGAGACGGAGGCAGAGAGTGAGACAGAGACAGAGACAGACACAGAGACAGAGACAGAGACAGAGACAGAGACAGAGACAGAGACAGAGACAGAGACAGAGACAGAGACGGAGACGGAGACGGAGACGGAGACGGAGACGGAGACGGAGACGGAGACGGAGGCGGAGACGGAGGCGGAGACAGAGACAGAGACAGAGACAGAGACAGAGACAGAGGCAGTGACAGGGACAGAGACAGAGACAGATGCATAGACAGAGACAGATACGGGGACAGAGACAGAGGCAGAGACAGAGACAGAGAAAGAGGAAGAGACAGAGACAGAGACAGAGACATGGACAGAGACAGAGACAGAGACAGAGACAGAGACAGAGACAGACACAGAGACAGAGACAGAGACAGAGACAGAGGCAGTGGCAGAGACAGAGACAGAGACAAAGACAGAGACAGAGACAGAGACAGAGACAGAGACAGAGACAGAGACAGAGAGAGAGACAGAGTGAACGAGACACAGAGACAGAGACACAGACACAGAAACCGTGACGCAGAGACAATGACACAGAGACAGAGATGGAGACACAGGGACAGAGACAGGGACACAGAGACAGATGCACAGAGACATAGACACAGAGACAGCGATGCAGAGACAGATACACAGAGACAGAGACAGAGACGGAGACAGAGACAGAGACAGAGACAGATGCATAGACAGAGACAGAGACAGAGACGGATACAGAGGCAGTAACAGAGACAGAGACAGAGACGGAGATAGAGACAGAGACAGAGGCATAGACAGAGACAGGGACAGGGACAGCGACAGTGATCGGGAGAGGGACAGGGACAGAGACTGAGACAGAGACAGAGACAGCCGTAGAGTCAGGGACGGAGACAGAGACAGAGACTAAGACAGAGACAGAGACAGAGATAGAGACGGAGACAGAGGCAGAGACAGAGCCAGGGACAGAGACGGAGACAGAGACAGAGGAAGAGACAGCCACAGAGACAGAGACATAGACAGAGACAGAGACAGAGACAGAGACAGAGACAGAGACAGAGACAGAGACAGAGACAGAGACAGAGACAGAGACAGAGACAGAGACAGAGTCAGAGACAGAGACAGAGACAGAGATAGAGACAGAGACAGAGGCAGTGACAGAGACAGAGACGAAGACAGAGACACAGACAGAGACAGAGACAGAGACACAGACAGAGACAGAGACAGAGACAGAGACAGAGACAGAGACAGATGCATAGACAGAGACAGATACGGGGACAGAGACAGAGGCAGAGACAGAGACAGAGACAGAGGAAGAGACAGAGACAGAGACAGAGACATGGACAGAGACAGAGACAGAGATAGAGACAGAGATAGAAACAGAGACAGAGACAGAGACGTAGATGGAGACGGAGACGGAGACAGAGACAGAGACGGAGACAGAGGCAAATAGACAGAGATTCAGGGAAAGAGACACAGAGACAGAGTCACTGAGACAGAGACACAGAGACAGAGAGACAGAGTCGGAGAGAGGGACAGCGACGCTAAGACAGAGACACAGAGACAGAGACAGAGACAGAGACAGAGACAGAGACAGAGACAGTGACAGAGACAGAGACAGAGACAGAGACAGAGACAGAGCCAGGGACAGAGACGGAGGCAGAGACAGAGGAAGAGACAGCGACAGAGACAGAGACAGAGTCAGAGACAGAGACAGAGACAGAGACAGAGACAGAGACAGAGACAGAGACAGAGGCAGTGACAGAGACAGAGACGAAGACAGAGACACAGACAGAGACAGAGACAGAGACACAGACAGAGACAGAGACAGAGACAGAGACAGAGACAGATGCATAGACAGAGACAGATACGGGGACAGAGACAGAGGCAGAGACAGAGACAGAGAAAGAGGAAGAGACAGAGACAGAGACAGAGACATGGACAGAGACAGAGACAGAGATAGAGACAGAGATAGAAACAGAGACAGAGACAGAGACGTAGATGGAGACGGAGACGGAGACAGAGACAGAGACGGAGACAGAGGCAAATAGACAGAGATTCAGGGCAAGAGACACAGAGACAGAGTCACCGAGACAGAGACACAGAGACAGAGAGACAGAGTCGGAGACAGGGACAGCGACGCTAAGACAGAGACACAGAGACAGAGACAGAGACAGAGACAGAGACAGAGACAGAGACAGAGACAGAGACAGAGACAGAGACAGAGACAGAGACAGAGACAGAGACAGAGACAGAGACAGAGACAGAGACAGAGACAGAGACAGAGACAGAGACAGAGACAGAGACAGAGACAGAGACAGACACAGAGACAGAGACAGAGACAGAGACAGAGACAGAGGCAGTAGCAGAGACAGAGACAGAGACAAAGACAGAGACAGAGACAGAGACAGAGACAGAGACAGAGACACAGACAGAGACAGAGACACAGACAGAGATAAAAAGAGAGACAGAGACAGAGACCGAAATGGAGACGGAGACGGAGACAGAGGCAGAGACAAACACAGAGACGGAGGCAGAGAGTGAGACAGAGACAGAGACAGACACAGAGACAGAGACAGAGACAGAGACAGAGACAGAGACAGAGACAGAGACGGAGACGGAGACGGAGACGGAGACGGAGACGGAGACGGAGACGGAGGCGGAGACGGTGGCGGAGACGGAGGCGGAGACAGAGACAGAGACAGAGACAGAGACAGAGACAGAGGCAGTGACAGGGACAGAGACAGAGACGGAGACAGAGACAGAGACAGAGGCATAGACAGAGACAGGGACAGGGACAGCGACAGTGACCGGGAGAGGGACAGGGACAGAGACAGAGACAGAGACAGAGACAGAGACGGAGACAGAGGCAGAGACAAACACAGAGACGGAGGCAGAGACTGAGACAGAGACAGAGACAGAGACAGAGACATAGAGACATCTGCACGGAGGCAGAGAAGCAGAGACAGAGACAGAGACAGAGACAGAGGCAGAGACAGAGACAGAGACAGAGACCGAGACAGAGGCAGAGACAGAGACAGAGACAGGGACAGAGACAGAGACAGAGGCAGGGACAGAGACAGAGACAGAGACAGAGACAGAGACAGAAACAGAGACAGAGACAGAGGCAGGGACAGAGACAGAGACAGAGACAGAGACAGAGACGGAGACGGAGACAGAGACAGAGACAGAGACAGAGACAGAGACAGATACGGGGACAGAGACAGAGGCAGAGACAGAGACAGAGACAGAGACAGAGGAAGAGACAGAGACAGAGACAGAGACAGGGACAGAGACAGAGACAGATACAGAGACAGAGACAGAGGCAGAGACAGAGCCGGAGACAGGGACAGAGACAGAGACAGAGACAGAAACAGAGACAGAGACAGATACGGGGACAGAGACAGATGCAGAGGCAGAGACAGAGACAGAGACAGAGACAGAGACAGAGGCAGAGACAGAGCCAGGGACAGAGACGGAGACAGAGACAGAGGAAGAGACAGCGACAGAGACAGAGACAGAGACAGAGACAGAGACAGAGACAGAGACAGAGACAGAGACAGAGACAGAGACAGAGACAGAGACAGAGACAGAGACAGAGACAGAGACAGAGACAGAGACAGAGACAGAGACAGAGACAGAGACAGAGACAGAGACAGAGACAGAGACAGAGACAGAGACAGAGAGAGAGACAGAGACAGAGACAAAGACAGAGACAGAGACAGAGACAGAGACAGAGACAGAGACAGAGACAGAGACAGAGACAGAGACAGAGACAGAGGCAGAGACAGAGCCGGAGACAGGGACAGAGACAGAGACAGAGACAGAAACAGAGACAGAGACAGATACGGGGACAGAGACAGATGCTGAGGCAGAGACAGAGACAGAGACAGAGACAGAGGCAGAGACGGAGACAGAGACAGAGACTGAGACAGAGACAGAGGCAGGGACAGAGACAGAGACAGAGACAGAGACAGAGACGGAGACGGAGACGGAGACGGAGATAGAGACAGAGACGAAGACAGAGACACAGACAGAGACAGAGACAGAGACACAGACAGAGACAGAGACAGAGACAGAGACAGAGACAGATGCATAGACAGAGACAGATACGGGGACAGAGACAGAGACAGAGACAGAGACAGAGACAGAGGAAGAGACAGAGACAGAGACAGAGACATGGACAGAGACAGAGACAGAGATAGAGACAGAGATAGAAACAGAGACAGAGACAGAGACGTAGATGGAGACGGAGACGGAGACAGAGACAGAGACGGAGACAGAGGCAAATAGACAGAGATTCAGGGAAAGAGACACAGAGACAGAGTCACCGAGACAGAGACACAGAGACAGAGAGACAGAGTCGGAGACAGGGACAGCGACGCTAAGACAGAGACACAGAGACAGAGACAGAGACAGAGACAGAGACAGAGATAGAGACAGAGACAGAGACAGAGACAGAGACAGAGACAGAGACAGAGACAGAGACAGAGACAGAGACAGAGACAGAGACAGAGGCAGTGGCAGAGACAGAGACAGAGACAAAGACAGAGACAGAGACAGAGACAGAGACAGAGACAGAGACAGAGACAGAGAGAGAGACAGAGTGAACGAGACACAGAGACAGAGACACAGACACAGAAACCGTGACGCAGAGACAATGACACAGAGACAGAGATGGAGACACAGGGACAGGGACAGGGACACAGAGACAGATGCACAGAGACATAGACACAGAGACAGCGATGCAGAGACAGATACACAGAGACAGAGACAGAGACGGAGACAGAGACAGAGACAGAGACAGATGCATAGACAGAGACAGAGACAGAGACGGATACAGAGGCAGTAACAGAGACAGAGACAGAGACGGAGATAGAGACAGAGACAGAGGCATAGACAGAGACAGGGACAGGGACAGCGACAGTGATCGGGAGAGGGACAGGGACAGAGACTGAGACAGAGACAGAGACAGCCGTAGAGTCAGGGACGGAGACAGAGACAGAGACTAAGACAGAGACAGAGACAGAGATAGAGACGGAGACAGAGGCAGAGACAGAGCCAGGGACAGAGACGGAGACAGAGACAGAGGAAGAGACAGCCACAGAGACAGAGACATAGACAGAGACAGAGACAGAGACAGAGACAGAGACAGAGGAAGAGACAGCGGCAGGGACAGAGACAGAGACAGAGACAGAGACAGAGACAGCGACAGAGACGTAAACAAAGGCCGAGACAGAGATAGAGACGGAGACAGAGGCAGAGACAGAGCCAGGGACAGAGACGGAGACAGAGACAGAGGTAGAGACAGCGACAGAGACAGAGACAGAGACAGGGACATAGACAGAGACAGAGACAGAGACAGAGACAGAGACAGAGACAGAGACAGAGACAGAGACAGAGACAGAGACAGAGACAGAGACAGAGGCAGTGGCAGAGACAGAGACAGAGACAAAGACAGAGACAGAGACAGAGACAGAGACACAGACAGAGACAGAGACAGAGACAGAGACAGACACAGAGGCAGAGGCAGAGCCAGGGACAGAGACGGGGACAGAGACAGAGGCAGAGACAGAGACAGAGACAGAGACAGAGACGGAGGCAGAGACAGAGACTGAGACGGAGACAGAGACAGCCGTAGAGTCAGGGACGGAGACAGAGACAGACACAAAGACAGAGACAGAGACAGAGATAGAGACGGAGACAGAGGCAGAGACTGAGTCTGGGACAGAGACGGAGACAGAGACAGAGGAAGAGACAGCGACAGAGACAGAGACAGAGACAGAGACAGAGACAGAGACAGAGACAGAGACAGAGACAGAGACAGAGACAGAGACAGAGACAGAGACAGAGACAGAGGCAGTGGCAGAGACAGAGACAGAGACAAAGACAGAGACAGAGACAGAGACAGAGACAGAGACGGAGACGGAGACGGAGACGGAGATAGAGGCAGAGACAGAGACAGAGACACAGACAGTGGCAGAGGCAGACACAGAGGCAGAGGCAGAGCCAGGGACACAGACGGAGACAGAGACAGAGGCAGAGACAGAGACAGAGACAGAGACAGAGACGGAGACGGAGACAGAGGCAGAGACTTTGACAGAGACAGAGACAGCCGTAGAGTCAGGGACGAAGACAGAGACAGAGACAAAGACAGAGACAGAGACAGAGATAGAGACAGAGACAGAGGCAGAGACAGAGCCAGGGACAGAGACGGAGACAGAGACAGAGGAAGAGACAGCGACAGAGACAGAGACAGAGTCAGAGACAGAGACAGAGACAGAGACAGAGACAGAGACAGATACAGAGACAGAGGCAGTGACAGAGACAGAGACGAAGACAGAGACACAGACAGAGACAGAGACAGAGACAGATGCATAGACAGAGACAGATACGGGGACAGAGACAGAGGCAGAGACAGAGACAGAGACAGAGGAAGAGACAGAGACAGAGACAGAGACATGGACAGAGACAGAGACAGAGATAGAGACAGAGATAGAAACAGAGACAGAGACAGAGACGTAGATGGAGACGGAGACGGAGACAGAGACAGAGACGGAGACAGAGGCAAATCGACAGAGATTCAGGGAAAGAGACACAGAGACAGAGTCACCGAGACAGAGACACAGAGACAGAGAGACAGAGTCGGAGACAGGGACAGCGACGCTAAGACAGAGACACAGAGACAGAGACAGAGACAGAGACAGAGACAGAGACAGAGACAGAGACAGAGACAGAGACAGAGACAGAGACAGAGGCAGAGGCAGAGACAGAGCCAGGGACAGAGACGGAGACAGAGACAGAGGAAGAGACAGCGACAGAGACAGAGACAGAGACAGAGACAGAGACAGAGACAGAGACAGAGACAGAGACAGAGACAGAGACAGAGACAGAGACAGAGACAGAGACAGAGACAGAGACAGAGACAGAGACAGAGACAGAGACAGAGACAGAGACAGAGACAGAGACAGAGACAGAGACAGAGACAGAGACAGAGACAGAGACAGAGACAGAGACAGAGACAGAGACAGAGACAGAGACAGAGACAGAGACAGAGACAGAGACAGAGACAGAGACAGAGACAGAGACAGAGACAGAGACAGAGACAGAGACAGAGACAGAGGCAGAGACAGAGCCGGAGACAGGGACAGAGACAGAGACAGAGACAGAAACAGAGACAGAGACAGATACGGGGACAGAGACAGATGCAGAGGCAGAGACAGAGACAGAGACAGAGACAGAGACAGAGACAGAGACAGAGACGGAGACAGAGACAGAGACTGAGACAGAGACAGAGGCAGGGACAGAGACAGAGACAGAGACAGAGACAGAGACAGAGACAGAGACGGAGACGGAGACGGAGACGGAGATAGAGACAGAGACAGAGACAGAGACACAGACAGTGGCAGAGGCAGACACAGAGGCAGAGGCAGAGCCAGGGACACAGACGGAGACAGAGACAGAGACAGAGAAAAAGACAGAGACAGAGACAGAGATAGAGACAGAGACAGAGGCAGAGACAGAGCCAGGGACAGAGACGGAGACAGAGACAGAGGAAGAGACAGCGACAGAGACAGAGACAGAGTCAGAGACAGAGACAGAGACAGAGACAGAGACAGAGACAGAGACAGAGACAGAGGCAGTGACAGAGACAGAGACGAAGACAGAGACACAGACAGAGACAGAGACAGAGACACAGACAGAGACAGAGACAGAGACAGAGACAGAGACAGATGCATAGACAGAGACAGATACGGGGACAGAGACAGAGGCAGAGACAGAGGAAGAGACAGAGACAGAGACAGAGACATGGACAGAGACAGAGACAGAGATAGAGACAGAGATAGAAACAGAGACAGAGACAGAGACGTAGATGGAGACGGAGACGGAGACAGAGACAGAGACGGAGACAGAGGCAAATAGACAGAGATTCAGGGAAAGAGACACAGAGACAGAGTCACCGAGACAGAGACACAGAGACAGAGAGACAGAGTCGGAGACAGGGACAGCGACGCTAAGACAGAGACACAGAGACAGAGACAGAGACAGAGACAGAGACAGAGACAGAGACAGAGACAGAGACAGAGACAGAGACAGAGACAGAGCCAGGGACAGAGACGGAGACAGAGACAGAGGAAGAGACAGCGACAGAGACAGAGACAGAGTCAGAGACAGAGACAGAGACAGAGACAGAGACAGAGACAGAGACAGAGACAGAGGCAGTGACAGAGACAGAGACGAAGACAGAGACACAGACAGAGACAGAGACAGAGACACAGACAGAGACAGAGACAGAGACAGAGACAGAGACAGATGCATAGACAGAGGCAGTAGCAGAGACAGAGACAGAGACAAAGACAGAGACAGAGACAGAGACAGAGACAGAGACAGAGACAGAGACAGAGACAGAGACAGAGACACAGACAGAGACAGAGACACAGACAGAGATAAAAAGAGAGACAGAGACAGAGACCGAAATGGAGACGGAGACGGAGACAGAGGCAGAGACAAACACAGAGACGGAGGCAGAGAGTGAGACAGAGACAGAGACAGACACAGAGACAGAGACAGAGACAGAGACAGAGACAGAGACAGAGACGGAGACGGAGACGGAGACGGAGACGGAGGCGGAGACGGAGGCGGAGACGGAGGCGGAGACAGAGACAGAGACAGAGACAGAGACAGAGACAGAGGCAGTGACAGGGACAGAGACAGAGACGGAGACAGAGACAGAGACAGAGGCATAGACAGAGACAGGGACAGGGACAGCGACAGTGACCGGGAGAGGGACAGGGACAGAGACAGAGACAGAGACAGAGACAGAGACGGAGACAGAGGCAGAGACAAACACAGAGACGGAGGCAGAGACTGAGACAGAGACAGAGACAGAGACAGAGACAGAGACAGAGACAGACACAGAGGCAGAGGCAGAGCCAGGGACAGAGACGGGGACAGAGACAGAGGCAGAGACAGAGACAGAGACAGAGACAGAGACGGAGGCAGAGACAGAGACTGAGACAGAGACAGAGACAGCCGTAGAGTCAGGGACGGAGACAGAGACAGAGACAAAGACAGAGACAGAGACAGAGATAGAGACGGAGACAGAGGCAGAGACTGAGTCTGGGACAGAGACGGAGACAGAGACAGAGGAAGAGACAGCGACAGAGACAGAGACAGAGACAGAGACAGAGACAGAGACAGAGACAGAGACAGAGACAGAGACAGAGGCAGTGGCAGAGACAGAGACAGAGACAAAGACAGAGACAGAGACAGAGACAGAGACAGAGACGCAGACAGAGACAGAGACAGGGACAGAGATAAAAAGAGAGACAGAGATAGAGACCGAAATGGAGACGGAGACGGAGACAGAGACAGAGACGGAGACAGAGGCAGAGACAAACACAGAGACGGAGGCAGAGACTGAGACTGAGACAGAGACAGAGACAGAGATAGAGACAGAGACATAGAGACATAGGCACGGAGGCAGAGAAGCAGAGACAGAGACAGAGACAGAGACAGAGACAGAGAGAGAGACAGAGACAGAGACAGAGACAGAGACAAAGACAGAGACAGAGACAGAGACAGAGACAGAGACAGAGACAGAGACAGAGACAGAGACAGAGACAGAGACAGAGACAGAGACAGAGACAGAGACAGAGACAGAGACAGAGACAGAGACAGAGACAGAGACAGACACAGAGACAGAGACAGAGACAGAGACAGAGACAGAGGCAGTAGCAGAGACAGAGACAGAGACAAAGACAGAGACAGAGACAGAGACAGAGACAGAGACAGAGACACAGACAGAGACAGAGACACAGACAGAGATAAAAAGAGAGACAGAGACAGAGACCGAAATGGAGACGGAGACGGAGACAGAGGCAGAGACAAACACAGAGACGGAGGCAGAGAGTGAGACAGAGACAGAGACAGACACAGAGACAGAGACAGAGACAGAGACAGAGACAGAGACGGAGACGGAGACGGAGACGGAGACGGAGACGGAGACGGAGGCGGAGACGGAGGCGGAGACGGAGGCGGAGACAGAGACAGAGACAGAGACAGAGACAGAGACAGAGACAGAGGCAGTGACAGGGACAGAGACAGAGACGGAGACAGAGACAGAGACAGAGGCATAGACAGAGACAGGGACAGGGACAGCGACAGTGACCGGGAGAGGGACAGGGACAGAGACAGAGACAGAGACAGAGACAGAGACGGAGACAGAGGCAGAGACAAACACAGAGACGGAGGCAGAGACTGAGACAGAGACAGAGACAGAGACAGAGACATAGAGACATCTGCACGGAGGCAGAGAAGCAGAGACAGAGACAGAGACAGAGACAGAGGCAGAGACAGAGACAGAGACAGAGACAGAGACAGAGGCAGAGACAGAGCCGGAGACAGGGACAGAGACAGAGACAGAGACAGAAACAGAGACAGAGACAGATACGGGGACAGAGACAGATGCAGAGGCAGAGACAGAGACAGAGACAGAGACAGAGACAGAGGCAGAGACAGAGCCAGGGACAGAGACGGAGACAGAGACAGAGGAAGAGACAGCGACAGAGACAGAGACAGAGACAGAGACAGAGACAGAGACAGAGACAGAGACAGAGACAGAGACAGAGACAGAGACAGAGACAGAGACAGAGACAGAGACAGAGACAGAGACAGAGACAGAGACAGAGACAGAGACAGAGACAGAGACAGAGACAGAGACAGAGACAGAGACAGAGACAGAGACAGAGACAGAGAGAGAGACAGAGACAGAGACAGAGACAGAGACAGAGACAGAGACAGAGACAGAGACAGAGACAGAGACAGAGACAGAGACAGAGACAGAGGCAGAGACAGAGCCGGAGACAGGGACAGAGACAGAGACAGAGACAGAAACAGAGACAGAGACAGATACGGGGACAGAGACAGATGCTGAGGCAGAGACAGAGACAGAGACAGAGACAGAGACAGAGACGGAGACAGAGACAGAGACTGAGACAGAGACAGAGGCAGGGACAGAGACAGAGACAGAGACAGAGACAGAGACGGAGACGGAGACGGAGACGGAGATAGAGACAGAGACGAAGACAGAGACACAGACAGAGACAGAGACAGAGACACAGACAGAGACAGAGACAGATGCATAGACAGAGACAGATACGGGGACAGAGACAGAGACAGAGACAGAGACAGAGACAGAGGAAGAGACAGAGACAGAGACAGAGACATGGACAGAGACAGAGACAGAGATAGAGACAGAGATAGAAACAGAGACAGAGACAGAGACGTAGATGGAGACGGAGACGGAGACAGAGACAGAGACGGAGACAGAGGCAAATAGACAGAGACGGAGACAGAGGCAAATAGACAGAGATTCAGGGAAAGAGACACAGAGACAGAGTCACCGAGACAGAGACACAGAGACAGAGACAGAGACGGAGACAGAGACAGAGACAGAGACAGATGCATAGACAGAGACAGAGACAGAGACGGATACAGAGGCAGTAACAGAGACAGAGACAGAGACGGAGATAGAGACAGAGACAGAGGCATAGACAGAGACAGGGACAGGGACAGCGACAGTGATCGGGAGAGGGACAGGGACAGAGACTGAGACAGAGACAGAGACAGCCGTAGAGTCAGGGACGGAGACAGAGACAGAGACTAAGACAGAGACAGAGACAGAGATAGAGACGGAGACAGAGGCAGAGACAGAGCCAGGGACAGAGACGGAGACAGAGACAGAGGAAGAGACAGCCACAGAGACAGAGACATAGACAGAGACAGAGACAGAGACAGAGACAGAGACAGAGGAAGAGACAGCGGCAGAGACAGAGACAGAGACAGAGACAGAGACAGAGACAGCGACAGAGACGTAAACAAAGGCCGAGACAGAGATAGAGACGGAGACAGAGGCAGAGACAGAGCCAGGGACAGAGACGGAGACAGAGACAGAGGTAGAGACAGCGACAGAGACAGAGACAGAGACAGAGACAGAGACAGAGACAGAGACAGAGACAGAGACAGAGACAGAGACAGAGACAGAGACAGAGACAGAGACAGAGACGGAGACGGAGACGGAGACAGAGACAGAGACTGAGACAGAGACAGAGACAGCCGTAGAGTCAGGGACGAAGATAGAGACAGAGACAAAGACAGAGACAGAGACAGAGATAGAGACAGAGACAGAGGCAGACACAGAGCCAGGGACAGAGACGGAGACAGAGACAGAGGAAGAGACAGCGACAGAGACAGAGACAGAGACAGAGACAGAGACAGAGACAGAGACAGAGACAGAGACAGAGACAGAGACAGAGACAGAGACAGAGACAGAGACAGAGACAGAGGCAGTGACAGAGACAGAGACAAAGACAGAGACAGAGACAGAGACAGAGACACAGACAGAGACAGAGACAGAGACCGAGACCGAGACGGAGACAGAGACAGAGACAGAGACAGATGCATAGACAGAGACAGAGACAGAGACAGAGACAGAGACAGACACAGAGGCAGAGGCAGAGCCAGGGACAGAGACGGGGACAGAGACAGAGGCAGAGACAGAGACAGAGACAGAGACAGAGACGGAGGCAGAGACAGAGACTGAGACAGAGACAGAGACAGCCGTAGAGTCAGGGACGGAGACAGAGACAGAGACAGAGGAAGAGACAGCGACAGAGACAGAGACATAGACAGAGACAGAGACAGAGACAGAGACAGAGACAGAGACAGAGACAGAGACAGAGACAGAGACAGAGACAGAGACAGAGACAGAGACAGAGACAGAGACAGAGACAGAGACAGGGACATAGACAGAGACAGAGACAGAGACAGAGACAGAGACAGAGACAGAGACAGAGACAGAGACAGAGACAGAGACAGAGACAGAGACAGAGACAGAGGCAGTGGCAGAGACAGAGACAGAGACAAAGACAGAGACAGAGACAGAGACAGAGACACAGACAGAGACAGAGACAGAGACAGAGACAGACACAGAGGCAGAGGCAGAGCCAGGGACAGAGACGGGGACAGAGACAGAGGCAGAGACAGAGACAGAGACAGAGACAGAGACGGAGGCAGAGACAGAGACTGAGACAGAGACAGAGACAGCCGTAGAGTCAGGGACGGAGACAGAGACAGACACAAAGACAGAGACAGAGACAGAGATAGAGACGGAGACAGAGGCAGAGACTGAGTCTGGGACAGAGACGGAGACAGAGACAGAGGAAGAGACAGCGACAGAGACAGAGACAGAGACAGAGACAGAGACAGAGACAGAGACAGAGACAGAGACAGAGACAGAGACAGAGACAGAGACAGAGGCAGTGGCAGAGACAGAGACAGAGACAAAGACAGAGACAGAGACAGAGACAGAGACAGAGACGCAGACAGAGACAGAGACAGAGACAGAGATAAAAAGAGAGACAGAGACAGAGACCGAAATGGAGACGGAGACGGAGACAGAGACAGAGACGGAGACAGAGGCAGAGACAAACACAGAGACGGAGGCCGAGACTGAGACTGAGACAGAGACAGAGACAGAGACAGAGACAGAGACAGAGACATAGAGACATAGGCACGGAGGCAGAGAAGCAGAAACAGAGACAGAGACAGAGACAGAGACAGAGACAGAGACAGAGACAGAGACAGAGACAGAGACAGAGACAGAGACAGAGACAGAGACAGAGACAGAGACAGAGACAGAGACAGAGACAGAGACAGAGACAGAGACAGAGACAGAGACAGAGACAGAGACAGAGACAGAGACAGAGACAGCGACAGAGACAGAGACAGAGACAGAGGCAGTGGCAGAGACAGAGACAGACACAAAGACAAAGACAGAGACAGAGACAGAGACAGAGACAGAGACACAGACAGAGACAGAGACAGAGACAGAGATAAAAAGAGAGACAGAGACGGAGACCGAAATGGAGACGGAGACGGAGACAGAGACAGAGACGGAGACAGAGGCAGAGACAAACACGGAGACGGAGGCAGAGACTGAGACTGAGACTGAGACAGACACAGAGACAGAGACAGAGACAGAGACAGAGACAAAGACAGAGACAGAGAGAGAGACAGAGACAGAGACAGAGGCAGGGACAGAGACAGAGACAGAGACAGAGACAGAGACGGAGACGGAGACGGAGACGGAGATAGAGGCAGAGACAGAGACAGAGACACAGACAGTGGCAGAGGCAGACACAGAGGCAGAGGCAGAGCCAGGGACACAGACGGAGACAGAGACAGAGGCAGAGACAGAGACAGAGACAGAGACAGAGACGGAGACGGAGACAGAGGCAGAGACTTTGACAGAGACAGAGACAGCCGTAGAGTCAGGGACGAAGACAGAGACAGAGACAAAGACAGAGACAGAGACAGAGATAGAGACAGAGACAGAGGCAGAGACAGAGCCAGGGACAGAGACGGAGACAGAGACAGAGGAAGAGACAGCGACAGAGACAGAGACAGAGTCAGAGACAGAGACAGAGACAGAGACAGAGACAGAGACAGATACAGAGACAGAGGCAGTGACAGAGACCGAGACGAAGACAGAGACACAGACAGAGACAGAGACAGAGACAGATGCATAGACAGAGACAGATACGGGGACAGAGACAGAGGCAGAGACAGAGACAGAGACAGAGGAAGAGACAGAGACAGAGACAGAGACATGGACAGAGACAGAGACAGAGATAGAGACAGAGATAGAAACAGAGACAGAGACAGAGACGTAGATGGAGACGGAGACGGAGACAGAGACAGAGACGGAGACAGAGGCAAATCGACAGAGATTCAGGGAAAGAGACACAGAGACAGAGACAGAGACAGAGACAGAGACAGAGACAGAGACAGAGACAGAGACAGAGACAGAGACAGAGACAGAGACAGAGACAGAGACAGAGACAGAGACAGAGACAGAGACAGAGACAGAGACAGAGACAGAGGCAGTGACAGAGACAGAGACAAAGACAGAGACAGAGACAGAGACAGAGACACAGACAGAGACAGAGACAGAGACCGAGACGGAGACAGAGACAGAGACAGAGACAGATGCATAGACAGAGACAGAGACAGAGACAGAGACAGAGACAGACACAGAGGCAGAGGCAGAGCCAGGGACAGAGACGGGGACAGAGACAGAGGCAGAGACAGAGACAGAGACAGAGACAGAGACGGAGGCAGAGACAGAGACTGAGACAGAGACAGAGACAGCCGTAGAGTCAGGGACGGAGACAGAGACAGAGACAGAGGAAGAGACAGCGACAGAGACAGAGACATAGACAGAGACAGAGACAGAGACAGAGACAGAGACAGAGACAGAGACAGAGACAGAGACAGAGACAGAGACAGAGACAGAGACAGAGACAGAGACAGAGACAGAGACAGAGACAGAGACAGAGACAGGGACATAGACAGAGACAGAGACAGAGACAGAGACAGAGACAGAGACAGAGACAGAGACAGAGACAGAGACAGAGACAGAGACAGAGACAGAGGCAGTGGCAGAGACAGAGACAGAGACAAAGACAGAGACAGAGACAGAGACAGAGACACAGACAGAGACAGAGACAGAGACAGAGACAGACACAGAGGCAGAGGCAGAGCCAGGGACAGAGACGGGGACAGAGACAGAGGCAGAGACAGAGACAGAGACAGAGACAGAGACGGAGGCAGAGACAGAGACTGAGACAGAGACAGAGACAGCCGTAGAGTCAGGGACGGAGACAGAGACAGACACAAAGACAGAGACAGAGACAGAGATAGAGACGGAGACAGAGGCAGAGACTGAGTCTGGGACAGAGACGGAGACAGAGACAGAGGAAGAGACAGCGACAGAGACAGAGACAGAGACAGAGACAGAGACAGAGACAGAGACAGAGACAGAGACAGAGACAGAGACAGAGACAGAGACAGAGGCAGTGGCAGAGACAGAGACAGAGACAAAGACAGAGACAGAGACAGAGACAGAGACAGAGACAGAGACGCAGACAGAGACAGAGACAGAGACAGAGATAAAAAGAGAGACAGAGACAGAGACCGAAATGGAGACGGAGACGGAGACAGAGACAGAGACGGAGACAGAGGCAGAGACAAACACAGAGACGGAGGCCGAGACTGAGACTGAGACAGAGACAGAGACAGAGACAGAGACAGAGACAGAGACATAGAGACATAGGCACGGAGGCAGAGAAGCAGAAACAGAGACAGAGACAGAGACAGAGACAGAGACAGAGACAGAGACAGAGACAGAGACAGAGACAGAGACAGAGACAGAGACAGAGACAGAGACAGAGACAGAGACAGAGACAGAGACAGAGACAGAGACAGAGACAGAGACAGAGACAGAGACAGAGACAGAGACAGAGACAGAGACAGAGACAGAGACAGAGACAGAGACAGCGACAGAGACAGAGACAGAGACAGAGGCAGTGGCAGAGACAGAGACAGACACAAAGACAAAGACAGAGACAGAGACAGAGACAGAGACAGAGACAGAGACAGAGACAGAGACAGACACAGAGACAGAGACAGAGCCAGGGACAGAGACGGAGGCAGAGACAGAGGAAGAGACAGCGACAGAGACAGAGACAGAGTCAGAGACAGAGACAGAGACAGAGACAGAGACAGAGACAGAGACAGAGACAGAGGCAGTGACAGAGACAGAGACGAAGACAGAGACACAGACAGAGACAGAGACAGAGACACAGTCAGAGACAGAGACAGAGACAGAGACAGAGACAGATGCATAGACAGAGACAGATACGGGGACAGAGACAGAGGCAGAGACAGAGACAGAGAAAGAGGCAGAGACAGAGACAGAGACAGAGACATGGACAGAGACAGAGACAGAGATAGAGACAGAGATAGAAACAGAGACAGAGACAGAGACGTAGATGGAGACGGAGACGGAGACAGAGACAGAGACGGAGACAGAGGCAAATAGACAGAGATTCAGGGCAAGAGACACAGAGACAGAGTCACCGAGACAGAGACACAGAGACAGAGAGACAGAGTCGGAGACAGGGACAGCGACGCTAAGACAGAGACACAGAGACAGAGACAGAGACAGAGACAGAGACAGAGACAGAGACAGAGACAGAGACAGAGACAGAGACAGAGACAGAGACAGAGACAGAGACAGAGACAGAGACAGACACAGAGACAGAGACAGAGACAGAGACAGAGGCAGTAGCAGAGACAGAGACAGAGACAAAGACAGAGACAGAGACAGAGACAGAGACAGAGACAGAGACAGAGACAGAGACACAGACAGAGACAGAGACAGAGACAGAGATAAAAAGAGAGACAGAGACAGAGACCGAAATGGAGACGGAGACGGAGACAGAGGCAGAGACAAACACAGAGACGGAGGCAGAGAGTGAGACAGAGACAGAGACAGACACAGAGACAGAGACAGAGACAGAGACAGAGACAGAGACAGAGACAGAGACAGAGACAGAGACAGAGACAGAGACAGAGACGGAGACGGAGACGGAGACGGAGACGGAGACGGAGACGGAGGCGGAGACGGAGGCGGAGACGGAGGCGGAGACAGAGACAGAGACAGAGACAGAGACAGAGACAGAGGCAGTGACAGGGACAGAGACAGAGACAGATGCATAGACAGAGACAGATACGGGGACAGAGACAGAGGCAGAGACAGAGACAGAGAAAGAGGAAGAGACAGAGACAGAGACAGAGACATGGACAGAGACAGAGACAGAGACAGAGACAGAGACAGAGACAGACACAGAGACAGAGACAGAGACAGAGACAGAGGCAGTGGCAGAGACAGAGACAGAGACAAAGACAGAGACAGAGACAGAGACAGAGACAGAGACAGAGACAGAGACAGAGAGAGAGACAGAGTGAACGAGACACAGAGACAGAGACACAGACACAGAAACCGTGACGCAGAGACAATGACACAGAGACAGAGATGGAGACACAGGGACAGAGACAGGGACACAGAGACAGATGCACAGAGACATAGACACAGAGACAGCGATGCAGAGACAGATACACAGAGACAGAGACAGAGACGGAGACAGAGACAGAGACAGAGACAGATGCATAGACAGAGACAGAGACAGAGACGGATACAGAGGCAGTAACAGAGACAGAGACAGAGACGGAGATAGAGACAGAGACAGAGGCATAGACAGAGACAGGGACAGGGACAGCGACAGTGATCGGGAGAGGGACAGGGACAGAGACTGAGACAGAGACAGAGACAGCCGTAGAGTCAGGGACGGAGACAGAGACAGAGACTAAGACAGAGACAGAGACAGAGATAGAGACGGAGACAGAGGCAGAGACAGAGCCAGGGACAGAGACGGAGACAGAGACAGAGGAAGAGACAGCCACAGAGACAGAGACATAGACAGAGACAGAGACAGAGACAGAGACAGAGACAGAGACAGAGACAGAGACAGAGACAGAGACAGAGACAGAGACAGAGACAGAGACAGAGACAGAGACAGAGTCAGAGACAGAGACAGAGACAGAGATAGAGACAGAGACAGAGGCAGTGACAGAGACAGAGACGAAGACAGAGACACAGACAGAGACAGAGACAGAGACACAGACAGAGACAGAGACAGAGACAGAGACAGAGACAGATGCATAGACAGAGACAGATACGGGGACAGAGACAGAGGCAGAGACAGAGACAGAGACAGAGGAAGAGACAGAGACAGAGACAGAGACAGAGACAGAGACAGAGACAGAGACAGAGACAGAGACAGAGACAGAGACAGAGACAGAGACAGAGTCAGAGACAGAGACAGAGACAGAGACAGAGACAGAGACAGAGGCAGTGACAGAGACAGAGACGAAGACAGAGACACAGACAGAGACAGAGACAGAGACAGAGACAGAGACAGATGCATAGACAGAGACAGATACGGGGACAGAGACAGAGGCAGAGACAGAGACAGAGAAAGAGGCAGAGACAGAGACAGAGACAGAGACATGGACAGAGACAGAGACAGAGATAGAGACAGAGATAGAAACAGAGACAGAGACAGAGACGTAGATGGAGACGGAGACGGAGACAGAGACAGAGACGGAGACAGAGGCAAATAGACAGAGATTCAGGGCAAGAGACACAGAGACAGAGTCACCGAGACAGAGACACAGAGACAGAGAGACAGAGTCGGAGACAGGGACAGCGACGCTAAGACAGAGACACAGAGACAGAGACAGAGACAGAGACAGAGACAGAGACAGAGACAGAGACAGAGACAGAGACAGAGACAGAGACAGAGACAGAGACAGAGACAGAGACAGAGACAGAGACAGAGACAGACACAGAGACAGAGACAGAGACAGAGACAGAGGCAGTAGCAGAGACAGAGACAGAGACAAAGACAGAGACAGAGACAGAGACAGAGACAGAGACAGAGACAGAGACACAGACAGAGACAGAGACACAGACAGAGATAAAAAGAGAGACAGAGACAGAGACCGAAATGGAGACGGAGACGGAGACAGAGGCAGAGACAAACACAGAGACGGAGGCAGAGAGTGAGACAGAGACAGAGACAGACACAGAGACAGAGACAGAGACAGAGACAGAGACAGAGACAGAGACAGAGACAGAGACAGAGACGGAGACGGAGACGGAGACGGAGACGGAGACGGAGACGGAGACGGAGACGGAGGCGGAGACGGAGGCGGAGACAGAGACAGAGACAGAGACAGAGACAGAGACAGAGGCAGTGACAGGGACAGAGACAGAGACAGATGCATAGACAGAGACAGATACGGGGACAGAGACAGAGGCAGAGACAGAGACAGAGAAAGAGGAAGAGACAGAGACAGAGACAGAGACATGGACAGAGACAGAGACAGAGACAGAGACAGAGACAGAGACAGACACAGAGACAGAGACAGAGACAGAGACAGAGGCAGTGGCAGAGACAGAGACAGAGACAAAGACAGAGACAGAGACAGAGACAGAGACAGAGACAGAGACAGAGACAGAGAGAGAGACAGAGTGAACGAGACACAGAGACAGAGACACAGACACAGAAACCGTGACGCAGAGACAATGACACAGAGACAGAGATGGAGACACAGGGACAGAGACAGGGACACAGAGACAGATGCACAGAGACATAGACACAGAGACAGCGATGCAGAGACAGATACACAGAGACAGAGACAGAGACGGAGACAGAGACAGAGACAGAGACAGATGCATAGACAGAGACAGAGACAGAGACGGATACAGAGGCAGTAACAGAGACAGAGACAGAGACGGAGATAGAGACAGAGACAGAGGCATAGACAGAGACAGGGACAGGGACAGCGACAGTGATCGGGAGAGGGACAGGGACAGAGACTGAGACAGAGACAGAGACAGCCGTAGAGTCAGGGACGGAGACAGAGACAGAGACTAAGACAGAGACAGAGACAGAGATAGAGACGGAGACAGAGGCAGAGACAGAGCCAGGGACAGAGACGGAGACAGAGACAGAGGAAGAGACAGCCACAGAGACAGAGACATAGACAGAGACAGAGACAGAGACAGAGACAGAGACAGAGACAGAGACAGAGACAGAGACAGAGACAGAGACAGAGACAGAGACAGAGACAGAGACAGAGTCAGAGACAGAGACAGAGACAGAGATAGAGACAGAGACAGAGGCAGTGACAGAGACAGAGACGAAGACAGAGACACAGACAGAGACAGAGACAGAGACACAGACAGAGACAGAGACAGAGACAGAGACAGAGACAGAGACAGATGCATAGACAGAGACAGATACGGGGACAGAGACAGAGGCAGAGACAGAGACAGAGACAGAGGAAGAGACAGAGACAGAGACAGAGACATGGACAGAGACAGAGACAGAGATAGAGACAGAGATAGAAACAGAGACAGAGACAGAGACGTAGATGGAGACGGAGACGGAGACAGAGACAGAGACGGAGACAGAGGCAAATAGACAGAGATTCAGGGAAAGAGACACAGAGACAGAGTCACTGAGACAGAGACACAGAGACAGAGAGACAGAGTCGGAGAGAGGGACAGCGACGCTAAGACAGAGACACAGAGACAGAGACAGAGACAGAGACAGAGACAGAGACAGAGACAGTGACAGAGACAGAGACAGAGACAGAGACAGAGACAGAGCCAGGGACAGAGACGGAGGCAGAGACAGAGGAAGAGACAGCGACAGAGACAGAGACAGAGTCAGAGACAGAGACAGAGACAGAGACAGAGACAGAGACAGAGACAGAGACAGAGGCAGTGACAGAGACAGAGACGAAGACAGAGACACAGACAGAGACAGAGACAGAGACACAGACAGAGACAGAGACAGAGACAGAGACAGAGACAGATGCATAGACAGAGACAGATACGGGGACAGAGACAGAGGCAGAGACAGAGACAGAGAAAGAGGAAGAGACAGAGACAGAGACAGAGACATGGACAGAGACAGAGACAGAGATAGAGACAGAGATAGAAACAGAGACAGAGACAGAGACGTAGATGGAGACGGAGACGGAGACAGAGACAGAGACGGAGACAGAGGCAAATAGACAGAGATTCAGGGCAAGAGACACAGAGACAGAGTCACCGAGACAGAGACACAGAGACAGAGAGACAGAGTCGGAGACAGGGACAGCGACGCTAAGACAGAGACACAGAGACAGAGACAGAGACAGAGACAGAGACAGAGACAGAGACAGAGACAGAGACAGAGACAGAGACAGAGACAGAGACAGAGACAGAGACAGAGACAGAGACAGAGACAGAGACAGAGACAGAGACAGAGACAGAGACAGAGACAGAGACAGAGACAGAGACAGACACAGAGACAGAGACAGAGACAGAGACAGAGACAGAGGCAGTAGCAGAGACAGAGACAGAGACAAAGACAGAGACAGAGACAGAGACAGAGACAGAGACAGAGACACAGACAGAGACAGAGACACAGACAGAGATAAAAAGAGAGACAGAGACAGAGACCGAAATGGAGACGGAGACGGAGACAGAGGCAGAGACAAACACAGAGACGGAGGCAGAGAGTGAGACAGAGACAGAGACAGACACAGAGACAGAGACAGAGACAGAGACAGAGACAGAGACAGAGACAGAGACGGAGACGGAGACGGAGACGGAGACGGAGACGGAGACGGAGACGGAGGCGGAGACGGTGGCGGAGACGGAGGCGGAGACAGAGACAGAGACAGAGACAGAGACAGAGACAGAGGCAGTGACAGGGACAGAGACAGAGACGGAGACAGAGACAGAGACAGAGGCATAGACAGAGACAGGGACAGGGACAGCGACAGTGACCGGGAGAGGGACAGGGACAGAGACAGAGACAGAGACAGAGACAGAGACGGAGACAGAGGCAGAGACAAACACAGAGACGGAGGCAGAGACTGAGACAGAGACAGAGACAGAGACAGAGACATAGAGACATCTGCACGGAGGCAGAGAAGCAGAGACAGAGACAGAGACAGAGACAGAGGCAGAGACAGAGACAGAGACAGAGACCGAGACAGAGGCAGAGACAGAGACAGAGACAGGGACAGAGACAGAGACAGAGGCAGGGACAGAGACAGAGACAGAGACAGAGACAGAGACAGAAACAGAGACAGAGACAGAGGCAGGGACAGAGACAGAGACAGAGACAGAGACAGAGACGGAGACGGAGACAGAGACAGAGACAGAGACAGAGACAGAGACAGATACGGGGACAGAGACAGAGGCAGAGACAGAGACAGAGACAGAGACAGAGGAAGAGACAGAGACAGAGACAGAGACAGGGACAGAGACAGAGACAGATACAGAGACAGAGACAGAGGCAGAGACAGAGCCGGAGACAGGGACAGAGACAGAGACAGAGACAGAAACAGAGACAGAGACAGATACGGGGACAGAGACAGATGCAGAGGCAGAGACAGAGACAGAGACAGAGACAGAGACAGAGGCAGAGACAGAGCCAGGGACAGAGACGGAGACAGAGACAGAGGAAGAGACAGCGACAGAGACAGAGACAGAGACAGAGACAGAGACAGAGACAGAGACAGAGACAGAGACAGAGACAGAGACAGAGACAGAGACAGAGACAGAGACAGAGACAGAGACAGAGACAGAGACAGAGACAGAGACAGAGACAGAGACAGAGACAGAGACAGAGACAGAGACAGAGACAGAGACAGAGAGAGAGACAGAGACAGAGACAAAGACAGAGACAGAGACAGAGACAGAGACAGAGACAGAGACAGAGACAGAGACAGAGACAGAGACAGAGACAGAGGCAGAGACAGAGCCGGAGACAGGGACAGAGACAGAGACAGAGACAGAAACAGAGACAGAGACAGATACGGGGACAGAGACAGATGCTGAGGCAGAGACAGAGACAGAGACAGAGACAGAGGCAGAGACGGAGACAGAGACAGAGACTGAGACAGAGACAGAGGCAGGGACAGAGACAGAGACAGAGACAGAGACAGAGACGGAGACGGAGACGGAGACGGAGATAGAGACAGAGACGAAGACAGAGACACAGACAGAGACAGAGACAGAGACACAGACAGAGACAGAGACAGAGACAGAGACAGAGACAGATGCATAGACAGAGACAGATACGGGGACAGAGACAGAGACAGAGACAGAGACAGAGACAGAGGAAGAGACAGAGACAGAGACAGAGACATGGACAGAGACAGAGACAGAGATAGAGACAGAGATAGAAACAGAGACAGAGACAGAGACGTAGATGGAGACGGAGACGGAGACAGAGACAGAGACGGAGACAGAGGCAAATAGACAGAGATTCAGGGAAAGAGACACAGAGACAGAGTCACCGAGACAGAGACACAGAGACAGAGAGACAGAGTCGGAGACAGGGACAGCGACGCTAAGACAGAGACACAGAGACAGAGACAGAGACAGAGACAGAGACAGAGATAGAGACAGAGACAGAGACAGAGACAGAGACAGAGACAGAGACAGAGACAGAGACAGAGACAGAGACAGAGACAGAGACAGAGGCAGTGGCAGAGACAGAGACAGAGACAAAGACAGAGACAGAGACAGAGACAGAGACAGAGACAGAGACAGAGACAGAGAGAGAGACAGAGTGAACGAGACACAGAGACAGAGACACAGACACAGAAACCGTGACGCAGAGACAATGACACAGAGACAGAGATGGAGACACAGGGACAGGGACAGGGACACAGAGACAGATGCACAGAGACATAGACACAGAGACAGCGATGCAGAGACAGATACACAGAGACAGAGACAGAGACGGAGACAGAGACAGAGACAGAGACAGATGCATAGACAGAGACAGAGACAGAGACGGATACAGAGGCAGTAACAGAGACAGAGACAGAGACGGAGATAGAGACAGAGACAGAGGCATAGACAGAGACAGGGACAGGGACAGCGACAGTGATCGGGAGAGGGACAGGGACAGAGACTGAGACAGAGACAGAGACAGCCGTAGAGTCAGGGACGGAGACAGAGACAGAGACTAAGACAGAGACAGAGACAGAGATAGAGACGGAGACAGAGGCAGAGACAGAGCCAGGGACAGAGACGGAGACAGAGACAGAGGAAGAGACAGCCACAGAGACAGAGACATAGACAGAGACAGAGACAGAGACAGAGACAGAGACAGAGGAAGAGACAGCGGCAGGGACAGAGACAGAGACAGAGACAGAGACAGAGACAGCGACAGAGACGTAAACAAAGGCCGAGACAGAGATAGAGACGGAGACAGAGGCAGAGACAGAGCCAGGGACAGAGACGGAGACAGAGACAGAGGTAGAGACAGCGACAGAGACAGAGACAGAGACAGGGACATAGACAGAGACAGAGACAGAGACAGAGACAGAGACAGAGACAGAGACAGAGACAGAGACAGAGACAGAGACAGAGACAGAGACAGAGGCAGTGGCAGAGACAGAGACAGAGACAAAGACAGAGACAGAGACAGAGACAGAGACACAGACAGAGACAGAGACAGAGACAGAGACAGACACAGAGGCAGAGGCAGAGCCAGGGACAGAGACGGGGACAGAGACAGAGGCAGAGACAGAGACAGAGACAGAGACAGAGACGGAGGCAGAGACAGAGACTGAGACAGAGACAGAGACAGCCGTAGAGTCAGGGACGGAGACAGAGACAGACACAAAGACAGAGACAGAGACAGAGATAGAGACGGAGACAGAGGCAGAGACTGAGTCTGGGACAGAGACGGAGACAGAGACAGAGGAAGAGACAGCGACAGAGACAGAGACAGAGACAGAGACAGAGACAGAGACAGAGACAGAGACAGAGACAGAGACAGAGACAGAGACAGAGACAGAGACAGAGACAGAGGCAGTGGCAGAGACAGAGACAGAGACAAAGACAGAGACAGAGACAGAGACAGAGACAGAGACGGAGACGGAGACGGAGACGGAGATAGAGGCAGAGACAGAGACAGAGACACAGACAGTGGCAGAGGCAGACACAGAGGCAGAGGCAGAGCCAGGGACACAGACGGAGACAGAGACAGAGGCAGAGACAGAGACAGAGACAGAGACAGAGACGGAGACGGAGACAGAGGCAGAGACTTTGACAGAGACAGAGACAGCCGTAGAGTCAGGGACGAAGACAGAGACAGAGACAAAGACAGAGACAGAGACAGAGATAGAGACAGAGACAGAGGCAGAGACAGAGCCAGGGACAGAGACGGAGACAGAGACAGAGGAAGAGACAGCGACAGAGACAGAGACAGAGTCAGAGACAGAGACAGAGACAGAGACAGAGACAGAGACAGATACAGAGACAGAGGCAGTGACAGAGACAGAGACGAAGACAGAGACACAGACAGAGACAGAGACAGAGACAGATGCATAGACAGAGACAGATACGGGGACAGAGACAGAGGCAGAGACAGAGACAGAGACAGAGGAAGAGACAGAGACAGAGACAGAGACATGGACAGAGACAGAGACAGAGATAGAGACAGAGATAGAAACAGAGACAGAGACAGAGACGTAGATGGAGACGGAGACGGAGACAGAGACAGAGACGGAGACAGAGGCAAATCGACAGAGATTCAGGGAAAGAGACACAGAGACAGAGTCACCGAGACAGAGACACAGAGACAGAGAGACAGAGTCGGAGACAGGGACAGCGACGCTAAGACAGAGACACAGAGACAGAGACAGAGACAGAGACAGAGACAGAGACAGAGACAGAGACAGAGACAGAGACAGAGACAGAGACAGAGGCAGAGGCAGAGACAGAGCCAGGGACAGAGACGGAGACAGAGACAGAGGAAGAGACAGCGACAGAGACAGAGACAGAGACAGAGACAGAGACAGAGACAGAGACAGAGACAGAGACAGAGACAGAGACAGAGACAGAGACAGAGACAGAGACAGAGACAGAGACAGAGACAGAGACAGAGACAGAGACAGAGACAGAGACAGAGACAGAGACAGAGACAGAGACAGAGACAGAGACAGAGACAGAGACAGAGACAGAGACAGAGACAGAGACAGAGACAGAGACAGAGACAGAGACAGAGACAGAGACAGAGACAGAGACAGAGACAGAGACAGAGACAGAGACAGAGACAGAGACAGAGACAGAGACAGAGGCAGAGACAGAGCCGGAGACAGGGACAGAGACAGAGACAGAGACAGAAACAGAGACAGAGACAGATACGGGGACAGAGACAGATGCAGAGGCAGAGACAGAGACAGAGACAGAGACAGAGACAGAGACAGAGACAGAGACGGAGACAGAGACAGAGACTGAGACAGAGACAGAGGCAGGGACAGAGACAGAGACAGAGACAGAGACAGAGACAGAGACAGAGACGGAGACGGAGACGGAGACGGAGATAGAGACAGAGACAGAGACAGAGACACAGACAGTGGCAGAGGCAGACACAGAGGCAGAGGCAGAGCCAGGGACACAGACGGAGACAGAGACAGAGACAGAGAAAAAGACAGAGACAGAGACAGAGATAGAGACAGAGACAGAGGCAGAGACAGAGCCAGGGACAGAGACGGAGACAGAGACAGAGGAAGAGACAGCGACAGAGACAGAGACAGAGTCAGAGACAGAGACAGAGACAGAGACAGAGACAGAGACAGAGACAGAGACAGAGGCAGTGACAGAGACAGAGACGAAGACAGAGACACAGACAGAGACAGAGACAGAGACACAGACAGAGACAGAGACAGAGACAGAGACAGAGACAGATGCATAGACAGAGACAGATACGGGGACAGAGACAGAGGCAGAGACAGAGGAAGAGACAGAGACAGAGACAGAGACATGGACAGAGACAGAGACAGAGATAGAGACAGAGATAGAAACAGAGACAGAGACAGAGACGTAGATGGAGACGGAGACGGAGACAGAGACAGAGACGGAGACAGAGGCAAATAGACAGAGATTCAGGGAAAGAGACACAGAGACAGAGTCACCGAGACAGAGACACAGAGACAGAGAGACAGAGTCGGAGACAGGGACAGCGACGCTAAGACAGAGACACAGAGACAGAGACAGAGACAGAGACAGAGACAGAGACAGAGACAGAGACAGAGACAGAGACAGAGACAGAGACAGAGCCAGGGACAGAGACGGAGACAGAGACAGAGGAAGAGACAGCGACAGAGACAGAGACAGAGTCAGAGACAGAGACAGAGACAGAGACAGAGACAGAGACAGAGACAGAGACAGAGGCAGTGACAGAGACAGAGACGAAGACAGAGACACAGACAGAGACAGAGACAGAGACACAGACAGAGACAGAGACAGAGACAGAGACAGAGACAGATGCATAGACAGAGGCAGTAGCAGAGACAGAGACAGAGACAAAGACAGAGACAGAGACAGAGACAGAGACAGAGACAGAGACAGAGACAGAGACAGAGACAGAGACACAGACAGAGACAGAGACACAGACAGAGATAAAAAGAGAGACAGAGACAGAGACCGAAATGGAGACGGAGACGGAGACAGAGGCAGAGACAAACACAGAGACGGAGGCAGAGAGTGAGACAGAGACAGAGACAGACACAGAGACAGAGACAGAGACAGAGACAGAGACAGAGACAGAGACGGAGACGGAGACGGAGACGGAGACGGAGGCGGAGACGGAGGCGGAGACGGAGGCGGAGACAGAGACAGAGACAGAGACAGAGACAGAGACAGAGGCAGTGACAGGGACAGAGACAGAGACGGAGACAGAGACAGAGACAGAGGCATAGACAGAGACAGGGACAGGGACAGCGACAGTGACCGGGAGAGGGACAGGGACAGAGACAGAGACAGAGACAGAGACAGAGACGGAGACAGAGGCAGAGACAAACACAGAGACGGAGGCAGAGACTGAGACAGAGACAGAGACAGAGACAGAGACAGAGACAGAGACAGACACAGAGGCAGAGGCAGAGCCAGGGACAGAGACGGGGACAGAGACAGAGGCAGAGACAGAGACAGAGACAGAGACAGAGACGGAGGCAGAGACAGAGACTGAGACAGAGACAGAGACAGCCGTAGAGTCAGGGACGGAGACAGAGACAGAGACAAAGACAGAGACAGAGACAGAGATAGAGACGGAGACAGAGGCAGAGACTGAGTCTGGGACAGAGACGGAGACAGAGACAGAGGAAGAGACAGCGACAGAGACAGAGACAGAGACAGAGACAGAGACAGAGACAGAGACAGAGACAGAGACAGAGACAGAGGCAGTGGCAGAGACAGAGACAGAGACAAAGACAGAGACAGAGACAGAGACAGAGACAGAGACGCAGACAGAGACAGAGACAGGGACAGAGATAAAAAGAGAGACAGAGATAGAGACCGAAATGGAGACGGAGACGGAGACAGAGACAGAGACGGAGACAGAGGCAGAGACAAACACAGAGACGGAGGCAGAGACTGAGACTGAGACAGAGACAGAGACAGAGATAGAGACAGAGACATAGAGACATAGGCACGGAGGCAGAGAAGCAGAGACAGAGACAGAGACAGAGACAGAGACAGAGAGAGAGACAGAGACAGAGACAGAGACAGAGACAAAGACAGAGACAGAGACAGAGACAGAGACAGAGACAGAGACAGAGACAGAGACAGAGACAGAGACAGAGACAGAGACAGAGACAGAGACAGAGACAGAGACAGAGACAGAGACAGAGACAGAGACAGAGACAGAGACAGACACAGAGACAGAGACAGAGACAGAGACAGAGACAGAGGCAGTAGCAGAGACAGAGACAGAGACAAAGACAGAGACAGAGACAGAGACAGAGACAGAGACAGAGACACAGACAGAGACAGAGACACAGACAGAGATAAAAAGAGAGACAGAGACAGAGACCGAAATGGAGACGGAGACGGAGACAGAGGCAGAGACAAACACAGAGACGGAGGCAGAGAGTGAGACAGAGACAGAGACAGACACAGAGACAGAGACAGAGACAGAGACAGAGACAGAGACGGAGACGGAGACGGAGACGGAGACGGAGACGGAGACGGAGGCGGAGACGGAGGCGGAGACGGAGGCGGAGACAGAGACAGAGACAGAGACAGAGACAGAGACAGAGACAGAGGCAGTGACAGGGACAGAGACAGAGACGGAGACAGAGACAGAGACAGAGGCATAGACAGAGACAGGGACAGGGACAGCGACAGTGACCGGGAGAGGGACAGGGACAGAGACAGAGACAGAGACAGAGACAGAGACGGAGACAGAGGCAGAGACAAACACAGAGACGGAGGCAGAGACTGAGACAGAGACAGAGACAGAGACAGAGACATAGAGACATCTGCACGGAGGCAGAGAAGCAGAGACAGAGACAGAGACAGAGACAGAGGCAGAGACAGAGACAGAGACAGAGACAGAGACAGAGGCAGAGACAGAGCCGGAGACAGGGACAGAGACAGAGACAGAGACAGAAACAGAGACAGAGACAGATACGGGGACAGAGACAGATGCAGAGGCAGAGACAGAGACAGAGACAGAGACAGAGACAGAGGCAGAGACAGAGCCAGGGACAGAGACGGAGACAGAGACAGAGGAAGAGACAGCGACAGAGACAGAGACAGAGACAGAGACAGAGACAGAGACAGAGACAGAGACAGAGACAGAGACAGAGACAGAGACAGAGACAGAGACAGAGACAGAGACAGAGACAGAGACAGAGACAGAGACAGAGACAGAGACAGAGACAGAGACAGAGACAGAGACAGAGACAGAGACAGAGACAGAGACAGAGACAGAGACAGAGACAGAGAGAGAGACAGAGACAGAGACAGAGACAGAGACAGAGACAGAGACAGAGACAGAGACAGAGACAGAGACAGAGACAGAGACAGAGACAGAGGCAGAGACAGAGCCGGAGACAGGGACAGAGACAGAGACAGAGACAGAAACAGAGACAGAGACAGATACGGGGACAGAGACAGATGCTGAGGCAGAGACAGAGACAGAGACAGAGACAGAGACAGAGACGGAGACAGAGACAGAGACTGAGACAGAGACAGAGGCAGGGACAGAGACAGAGACAGAGACAGAGACAGAGACGGAGACGGAGACGGAGACGGAGATAGAGACAGAGACGAAGACAGAGACACAGACAGAGACAGAGACAGAGACACAGACAGAGACAGAGACAGATGCATAGACAGAGACAGATACGGGGACAGAGACAGAGACAGAGACAGAGACAGAGACAGAGGAAGAGACAGAGACAGAGACAGAGACATGGACAGAGACAGAGACAGAGATAGAGACAGAGATAGAAACAGAGACAGAGACAGAGACGTAGATGGAGACGGAGACGGAGACAGAGACAGAGACGGAGACAGAGGCAAATAGACAGAGACGGAGACAGAGGCAAATAGACAGAGATTCAGGGAAAGAGACACAGAGACAGAGTCACCGAGACAGAGACACAGAGACAGAGACAGAGACGGAGACAGAGACAGAGACAGAGACAGATGCATAGACAGAGACAGAGACAGAGACGGATACAGAGGCAGTAACAGAGACAGAGACAGAGACGGAGATAGAGACAGAGACAGAGGCATAGACAGTGACAGGGACAGGGACAGCGACAGTGATCGGGAGAGGGACAGGGACAGAGACTGAGACAGAGACAGAGACAGCCGTAGAGTCAGGGACGGAGACAGAGACAGAGACTAAGACAGAGACAGAGACAGAGATAGAGACGGAGACAGAGGCAGAGACAGAGCCAGGGACAGAGACGGAGACAGAGACAGAGGAAGAGACAGCCACAGAGACAGAGACATAGACAGAGACAGAGACAGAGACAGAGACAGAGACAGAGGAAGAGACAGCGGCAGAGACAGAGACAGAGACAGAGACAGAGACAGAGACAGCGACAGAGACGTAAACAAAGGCCGAGACAGAGATAGAGACGGAGACAGAGGCAGAGACAGAGCCAGGGACAGAGACGGAGACAGAGACAGAGGTAGAGACAGCGACAGAGACAGAGACAGAGACAGAGACAGAGACAGAGACAGAGACAGAGACAGAGACAGAGACAGAGACAGAGACAGAGACAGAGACAGAGACAGAGACGGAGACGGAGACGGAGACAGAGACAGAGACTGAGACAGAGACAGAGACAGCCGTAGAGTCAGGGACGAAGATAGAGACAGAGACAAAGACAGAGACAGAGACAGAGATAGAGACAGAGACAGAGGCAGACACAGAGCCAGGGACAGAGACGGAGACAGAGACAGAGGAAGAGACAGCGACAGAGACAGAGACAGAGACAGAGACAGAGACAGAGACAGAGACAGAGACAGAGACAGAGACAGAGACAGAGACAGAGACAGAGACAGAGACAGAGACAGAGACAGAGACAGAGACAGAGGCAGTGACAGAGACAGAGACAAAGACAGAGACAGAGACAGAGACAGAGACACAGACAGAGACAGAGACAGAGACCGAGACGGAGACAGAGACAGAGACAGAGACAGATGCATAGACAGAGACAGAGACAGAGACAGAGACAGAGACAGACACAGAGGCAGAGGCAGAGCCAGGGACAGAGACGGGGACAGAGACAGAGGCAGAGACAGAGACAGAGACAGAGACAGAGACGGAGGCAGAGACAGAGACTGAGACAGAGACAGAGACAGCCGTAGAGTCAGGGACGGAGACAGAGACAGAGACAGAGGAAGAGACAGCGACAGAGACAGAGACATAGACAGAGACAGAGACAGAGACAGAGACAGAGACAGAGACAGAGACAGAGACAGAGACAGAGACAGAGACAGAGACAGAGACAGAGACAGAGACAGAGACAGAGACAGAGACAGGGACATAGACAGAGACAGAGACAGAGACAGAGACAGAGACAGAGACAGAGACAGAGACAGAGACAGAGACAGAGACAGAGACAGAGACAGAGACAGAGGCAGTGGCAGAGACAGAGACAGAGACAAAGACAGAGACAGAGACAGAGACAGAGACACAGACAGAGACAGAGACAGAGACAGAGACAGACACAGAGGCAGAGGCAGAGCCAGGGACAGAGACGGGGACAGAGACAGAGGCAGAGACAGAGACAGAGACAGAGACAGAGACGGAGGCAGAGACAGAGACTGAGACAGAGACAGAGACAGCCGTAGAGTCAGGGACGGAGACAGAGACAGACACAAAGACAGAGACAGAGACAGAGATAGAGACGGAGACAGAGGCAGAGACTGAGTCTGGGACAGAGACGGAGACAGAGACAGAGGAAGAGACAGCGACAGAGACAGAGACAGAGACAGAGACAGAGACAGAGACAGAGACAGAGACAGAGACAGAGACAGAGACAGAGACAGAGACAGAGGCAGTGGCAGAGACAGAGACAGAGACAAAGACAGAGACAGAGACAGAGACAGAGACAGAGACGCAGACAGAGACAGAGACAGAGACAGAGATAAAAAGAGAGACAGAGACAGAGACCGAAATGGAGACGGAGACGGAGACAGAGACAGAGACGGAGACAGAGGCAGAGACAAACACAGAGACGGAGGCCGAGACTGAGACTGAGACAGAGACAGAGACAGAGACAGAGACAGAGACAGAGACATAGAGACATAGGCACGGAGGCAGAGAAGCAGAAACAGAGACAGAGACAGAGACAGAGACAGAGACAGAGACAGAGACAGAGACAGAGACAGAGACAGAGACAGAGACAGAGACAGAGACAGAGACAGAGACAGAGACAGAGACAGAGACAGAGACAGAGACAGAGACAGAGACAGAGACAGAGACAGAGACAGAGACAGAGACAGAGACAGCGACAGAGACAGAGACAGAGACAGAGGCAGTGGCAGAGACAGAGACAGACACAAAGACAAAGACAGAGACAGAGACAGAGACAGAGACAGAGACACAGACAGAGACAGAGACAGAGACAGAGATAAAAAGAGAGACAGAGACGGAGACCGAAATGGAGACGGAGACGGAGACAGAGACAGAGACGGAGACAGAGGCAGAGACAAACACGGAGACGGAGGCAGAGACTGAGACTGAGACTGAGACAGACACAGAGACAGAGACAGAGACAGAGACAGAGACAAAGACAGAGACAGAGAGAGAGACAGAGACAGAGACAGAGGCAGGGACAGAGACAGAGACAGAGACAGAGACAGAGACGGAGACGGAGACGGAGACGGAGATAGAGGCAGAGACAGAGACAGAGACACAGACAGTGGCAGAGGCAGACACAGAGGCAGAGGCAGAGCCAGGGACACAGACGGAGACAGAGACAGAGGCAGAGACAGAGACAGAGACAGAGACAGAGACGGAGACGGAGACAGAGGCAGAGACTTTGACAGAGACAGAGACAGCCGTAGAGTCAGGGACGAAGACAGAGACAGAGACAAAGACAGAGACAGAGACAGAGATAGAGACAGAGACAGAGGCAGAGACAGAGCCAGGGACAGAGACGGAGACAGAGACAGAGGAAGAGACAGCGACAGAGACAGAGACAGAGTCAGAGACAGAGACAGAGACAGAGACAGAGACAGAGACAGATACAGAGACAGAGGCAGTGACAGAGACCGAGACGAAGACAGAGACACAGACAGAGACAGAGACAGAGACAGATGCATAGACAGAGACAGATACGGGGACAGAGACAGAGGCAGAGACAGAGACAGAGACAGAGGAAGAGACAGAGACAGAGACAGAGACATGGACAGAGACAGAGACAGAGATAGAGACAGAGATAGAAACAGAGACAGAGACAGAGACGTAGATGGAGACGGAGACGGAGACAGAGACAGAGACGGAGACAGAGGCAAATCGACAGAGATTCAGGGAAAGAGACACAGAGACAGAGACAGAGACAGAGACAGAGACAGAGACAGAGACAGAGACAGAGACAGAGACAGAGACAGAGACAGAGACAGAGACAGAGACAGAGACAGAGACAGAGACAGAGACAGAGACAGAGACAGAGACAGAGGCAGTGACAGAGACAGAGACAAAGACAGAGACAGAGACAGAGACAGAGACACAGACAGAGACAGAGACAGAGACCGAGACGGAGACAGAGACAGAGACAGAGACAGATGCATAGACAGAGACAGAGACAGAGACAGAGACAGAGACAGACACAGAGGCAGAGGCAGAGCCAGGGACAGAGACGGGGACAGAGACAGAGGCAGAGACAGAGACAGAGACAGAGACAGAGACGGAGGCAGAGACAGAGACTGAGACAGAGACAGAGACAGCCGTAGAGTCAGGGACGGAGACAGAGACAGAGACAGAGGAAGAGACAGCGACAGAGACAGAGACATAGACAGAGACAGAGACAGAGACAGAGACAGAGACAGAGACAGAGACAGAGACAGAGACAGAGACAGAGACAGAGACAGAGACAGAGACAGAGACAGAGACAGAGACAGAGACAGAGACAGAGACAGGGACATAGACAGAGACAGAGACAGAGACAGAGACAGAGACAGAGACAGAGACAGAGACAGAGACAGAGACAGAGACAGAGACAGAGACAGAGGCAGTGGCAGAGACAGAGACAGAGACAAAGACAGAGACAGAGACAGAGACAGAGACACAGACAGAGACAGAGACAGAGACAGAGACAGACACAGAGGCAGAGGCAGAGCCAGGGACAGAGACGGGGACAGAGACAGAGGCAGAGACAGAGACAGAGACAGAGACAGAGACGGAGGCAGAGACAGAGACTGAGACAGAGACAGAGACAGCCGTAGAGTCAGGGACGGAGACAGAGACAGACACAAAGACAGAGACAGAGACAGAGATAGAGACGGAGACAGAGGCAGAGACTGAGTCTGGGACAGAGACGGAGACAGAGACAGAGGAAGAGACAGCGACAGAGACAGAGACAGAGACAGAGACAGAGACAGAGACAGAGACAGAGACAGAGACAGAGACAGAGACAGAGACAGAGACAGAGGCAGTGGCAGAGACAGAGACAGAGACAAAGACAGAGACAGAGACAGAGACAGAGACAGAGACAGAGACGCAGACAGAGACAGAGACAGAGACAGAGATAAAAAGAGAGACAGAGACAGAGACCGAAATGGAGACGGAGACGGAGACAGAGACAGAGACGGAGACAGAGGCAGAGACAAACACAGAGACGGAGGCCGAGACTGAGACTGAGACAGAGACAGAGACAGAGACAGAGACAGAGACAGAGACATAGAGACATAGGCACGGAGGCAGAGAAGCAGAAACAGAGACAGAGACAGAGACAGAGACAGAGACAGAGACAGAGACAGAGACAGAGACAGAGACAGAGACAGAGACAGAGACAGAGACAGAGACAGAGACAGAGACAGAGACAGAGACAGAGACAGAGACAGAGACAGAGACAGAGACAGAGACAGAGACAGAGACAGAGACAGAGACAGAGACAGAGACAGAGACAGAGACAGCGACAGAGACAGAGACAGAGACAGAGGCAGTGGCAGAGACAGAGACAGACACAAAGACAAAGACAGAGACAGAGACAGAGACAGAGACAGAGACACAGACAGAGACAGAGACAGAGACAGAGATAAAAAGAGAGACAGAGACGGAGACCGAAATGGAGACGGAGACGGAGACAGAGACAGAGACGGAGACAGAGGCAGAGACAAACACGGAGACGGAGGCAGAGACTGAGACTGAGACTGAGACAGACACAGAGACAGAGACAGAGACAGAGACAGAGACAAAGACAGAGACAGAGAGAGAGACAGAGACAGAGACAGAGGCAGGGACAGAGACAGAGACAGAGACAGAGACAGAGACGGAGACGGAGACGGAGACGGAGATAGAGGCAGAGACAGAGACAGAGACACAGACAGTGGCAGAGGCAGACACAGAGGCAGAGGCAGAGCCAGGGACACAGACGGAGACAGAGACAGAGGCAGAGACAGAGACAGAGACAGAGACAGAGACGGAGACGGAGACAGAGGCAGAGACTTTGACAGAGACAGAGACAGCCGTAGAGTCAGGGACGAAGACAGAGACAGAGACAAAGACAGAGACAGAGACAGAGATAGAGACAGAGACAGAGGCAGAGACAGAGCCAGGGACAGAGACGGAGACAGAGACAGAGGAAGAGACAGCGACAGAGACAGAGACAGAGTCAGAGACAGAGACAGAGACAGAGACAGAGACAGAGACAGATACAGAGACAGAGGCAGTGACAGAGACCGAGACGAAGACAGAGACACAGACAGAGACAGAGACAGAGACAGATGCATAGACAGAGACAGATACGGGGACAGAGACAGAGGCAGAGACAGAGACAGAGACAGAGGAAGAGACAGAGACAGAGACAGAGACATGGACAGAGACAGAGACAGAGATAGAGACAGAGATAGAAACAGAGACAGAGACAGAGACGTAGATGGAGACGGAGACGGAGACAGAGACAGAGACGGAGACAGAGGCAAATCGACAGAGATTCAGGGAAAGAGACACAGAGACAGAGACAGAGACAGAGACAGAGACAGAGACAGAGACAGAGACAGAGACAGAGACAGAGACAGAGACAGAGACAGAGGCAGAGACAGAGCCAGGGACAGAGACGGAGACAGAGACAGAGGAAGAGACAGCGACAGAGACAGAGACAGAGACAGAGACAGAGACAGAGACAGAGACAGAGACAGAGACAGAGACAGAGACAGAGACAGAGACAGAGACAGAGACAGAGACAGAGACAGAGACAGAGACAGAGACAGAGACAGAGACAGAGACAGAGACAGAGACAGAGACAGAGACAGAGACAGAGACAGAGACAGAGGCAGAGACAGAGCCGGAGACAGGGACAGAGACAGAGACAGAGACAGAAACAGAGACAGAGACAGATACGGGGACAGAGACAGATGCAGAGGCAGAGACAGAGACAGAGACAGAGACAGAGACAGAGACAGAGACGGAGACAGAGACAGAGACTGAGACAGAGACAGAGGCAGGGACAGAGACAGAGACAGAGACAGAGACAGAGACAGAGACAGAGACGGAGACGGAGACGGAGACGGAGATAGAGACAGAGACAGAGACAGAGACACAGACAGTGGCAGAGGCAGACACAGAGGCAGAGGCAGAGCCAGGGACACAGACGTAGACAGAGACAGAGACAGAGACAAAGACAGAGACAGAGACAGAGATAGAGACAGAGACAGAGGCAGAGACAGAGCCAGGGACATAGACGGAGACAGAGACAGAGGAAGAGACAGCGACAGAGACAGAGACAGAGTCAGAGACAGAGACAGAGACAGAGACAGAGACAGAGACAGAGACAGAGACAGAGGCAGTGACAGAGACAGAGACGAAGACAGAGACACAGACAGAGACAGAGACAGAGACACAGACAGAGACAGAGACAGAGACAGAGACAGAGACAGATGCATAGACAGAGACAGATACGGGGACAGAGACAGAGGCAGAGACAGAGGAAGAGACAGAGACAGAGACAGAGACATGGACAGAGACAGAGACAGAGACAGAGATAGAGACAGAGATAGAAACAGAGACAGAGACAGAGACGTAGATGGAGACGGAGACGGAGACAGAGACAGAGACGGAGACAGAGGCAAATAGACAGAGATTCAGGGAAAGAGACACAGAGACAGAGTCACCGAGACAGAGACACAGAGACAGAGAGACAGAGTCGGAGACAGGGACAGCGACGCTAAGACAGAGACACAGAGACAGAGACAGAGACAGAGACAGAGACAGAGACAGAGACAGAGACAGAGACAGAGACAGAGGCAGAGACAGAGACAGAGCCAGGGACAGAGACGGAGACAGAGACAGAGGAAGAGACAGCGACAGAGACAGAGACAGAGTCAGAGACAGAGACAGAGACAGAGACAGAGACAGAGACAGAGACAGAGACAGAGACAGAGGCAGTGACAGAGACAGAGACGAAGACAGAGACACAGACAGAGACAGAGACAGAGACACAGACAGAGACAGAGACAGAGACAGAGACAGAGACAGATGCATAGACAGAGACAGATACGGGGACAGAGACAGAGGCAGAGACAGAGACAGAGACAGAGACATGGACAGAGACAGAGACAGAGATAGAGACAGAGATAGAAACAGAGACAGAGACAGAGACGTAGATGGAGACGGAGACGGAGACAGAGACAGAGACGGAGACAGAGGCAAATAGACAGAGATTCAGGGAAAGAGACACAGAGACAGAGTCACCGAGACAGAGACACAGAGACAGAGAGACAGAGTCGGAGACAGGGACAGCGACGCTAAGACAGAGACACAGAGACAGAGACAGAGACAGAGACAGAGACAGAGACAGAGACAGAGACAGAGACAGAGACAGAGACAGAGACAGAGACAGAGACAGAGACAGAGACAGACACAGAGACAGAGACAGAGACAGAGACAGAGGCAGTAGCAGAGACAGAGACAGAGACAAAGACAGAGACAGAGACAGAGACAGAGACAGAGACAGAGACAGAGACAGAGACACAGACAGAGACAGAGACACAGACAGAGATAAAAAGAGAGACAGAGACAGAGACCGAAATGGAGACGGAGACGGAGACAGAGGCAGAGGAAGAGACAGCGACAGAGACAGAGACAGAGACAGAGACAGAGACAGAGACAGAGACAGAGACAGAGACAGAGACAGAGGCAGTGGCAGAGACAGAGGCAGAGACAAAGACAGAGACAGAGACAGAGACAGAGACAGAGACGCAGACAGAGACAGAGACAGAGACAGAGATAAAAAGAGAGACAGAGATAGAGACCGAAATGGAGACGGAGACGGAGACAGAGACAGAGACGGAGACAGAGGCAGAGACAAACACAGAGACGGAGGCAGAGACTGAGACTGAGACAGAGACAGAGACAGAGACAGAGACAGAGACATAGAGACATAGGCACGGAGGCAGAGAAGCAGAGACAGAGACAGAGACAGAGACAGAGACAGAGAGAGAGACAGAGACAGAGACAGAGACAGAGACAGAGACAGAGACAGAGACAGAGACAGAGACAGAGACAGAGACAGAGACAGAGACAGAGACAGAGACAGAGACAGAGACAGAGACAGAGACAGAGACAGCGACAGAGACAGAGACAGAGACAGAGGCAGTGGCAGAGACAGAGACAGACACAAAGACAAAGACAGAGACAGAGACAGAGACAGAGACAGAGACACAGACAGAGACAGAGACAGAGACGGAGACAGAGACAGAGGAAGAGACAGCGACAGAGACAGAGACAGAGTCAGAGACAGAGACAGAGACAGAGACAGAGACAGAGACAGAGACAGATACAGAGACAGAGGCAGTGACAGAGACAGAGACGAAGACAGAGACACAGACAGAGACAGAGACAGAGACAGAGACAGATGCATAGACAGAGACAGATACGGGGACAGAGACAGAGGCAGAGACAGAGACAGAGACAGAGGAAGAGACAGAGACAGAGACATGGACAGAGACAGAGACAGAGATAGAGACAGAGATAGAAACAGAGACAGAGACAGAGACGTAGATGGAGACGGAGACGGAGACAGAGACAGAGACGGAGACAGAGGCAAATCGACAGAGATTCAGGGAAAGAGACACAGAGACAGAGTCACCGAGACAGAGACACAGAGACAGAGAGACAGAGTCGGAGACAGGGACAGCGACGCTAAGACAGAGACACAGAGACAGAGACAGAGACAGAGACAGAGACAGAGACAGAGACAGAGACAGAGACAGAGACAGAGACAGAGGCAGAGACAGAGCCAGGGACAGAGACGGAGACAGAGACAGAGGAAGAGACAGCGACAGAGACAGAGACAGAGACAGAGACAGAGACAGAGACAGAGACAGAGACAGAGACAGAGTCAGAGACAGAGACAGAGACAGAGACAGAGACAGAGACAGAGACAGAGACAGAGACAGAGGCAGTGACAGAGACAGAGACGAAGACAGAGACACAGACAGAGACAGAGACAGAGACACAGACAGAGACAGAGACAGAGACAGAGACAGAGACAGAGACAGATGCATAGACAGAGACAGATACGGGGACAGAGACAGAGGCAGAGACAGAGACAGAGACAGAGGAAGAGACAGAGACAGAGACAGAGACATGGACAGAGACAGAGACAGAGATAGAGACAGAGATAGAAACAGAGACAGAGACAGAGACGTAGATGGAGACGGAGACGGAGACAGAGACAGAGACGGAGACAGAGGCAAATAGACAGAGATTCAGGGAAATAGACACAGAGACAGAGTCACCGAGACAGAGACACAGAGACAGAGAGACAGAGTCGGAGACAGGGACAGCGACGCTAAGACAGAGACACAGAGACAGAGACAGAGACAGAGACAGAGACAGAGACAGAGACAGAGACAGAGACAGAGACAGAGACAGAGACAGAGACAGAGACAGAGCCAGGGACAGAGACGGAGACAGAGACAGAGGAAGAGACAGCGACAGAGACAGAGACAGAGTCAGAGACAGAGACAGAGACAGAGACAGAGACAGAGACAGAGACAGAGACAGAGACAGAGGCAGTGACAGAGACAGAGACGAAGACAGAGACACAGACAGAGACAGAGACAGAGACACAGACAGAGACAGAGACAGAGACAGAGACAGAGACAGATACATAGACAGAGACAGATACGGGGACAGAGACAGAGGCAGAGACAGAGACAGAGACAGAGGAAGAGACAGAGACAGAGACAGAGACATGGACAGAGACAGAGACAGAGATAGAGACAGAGATAGAAACAGAGACAGAGACAGAGACGTAGATGGAGACGGAGACGGAGACAGAGACAGAGACGGAGACAGAGGCAAATAGACAGAGATTCAGGGAAAGAGACACAGAGACAGAGTCACCGAGACAGAGACACAGAGACAGAGAGACAGAGTCGGAGACAGGGACAGCGACGCTAAGACAGAGACACAGAGACAGAGACAGAGACAGAGACAGAGACAGAGACAGAGACAGAGACAGAGACAGAGACAGAGACAGAGACAGAGACAGAGACAGAGACAGAGACAGAGACAGAGACAGAGACAGACACAGAGACAGAGACAGAGACAGAGACAGAGGCAGTAGCAGAGACAGAGACAGAGACAAAGACAGAGACAGAGACAGAGACAGTGACAGAGACAGAGACAGAGACACAGACAGAGACAGAGACACTGACAGAGATAAAAAGAGAGACAGAGACAGAGACCGAAATGGAGACGGAGACGGAGACAGAGGCAGAGACAAACACAGAGACGGAGGCAGAGAGTGAGACAGAGACAGAGACAGACGCAGAGACAGAGACAGAGACAGAGACAGAGACAGAGACAGAGACAGAGACGGAGACGGAGACGGAGACGGAGACGGAGACGGAGACGGAGGCGGAGACGGAGGCGGAGACGGAGGCGGAGACAGAGACAGAGACAGAGACAGAGACAGAGACAGAGGCAGTGACAGGGACAGAGACAGAGACGGAGACAGAGACAGAGACAGAGACAGATGCATAGACAGGGACAGAGACAGAGACGGATACAGAGGCAGTAACAGAGACAGAGACAGAGACGGAGATAGAGACAGAGACAGAGGCATAGACAGAGACAGGGACAGGGACAGCGACAGTGATCGGGAGAGGGACAGGGACAGAGACTGAGACAGAGACAGAGACAGCCGTAGAGTCAGGGACGGAGACAGAGACAGAGACTAAGACAGAGACAGAGACAGAGATAGAGACGGAGACAGAGGCAGAGACAGAGCCAGGGACAGAGACGGAGACAGAGACAGAGGAAGAGACAGCCACAGAGACAGAGACATAGACAGAGACAGAGACAGAGACAGAGACAGAGACAGAGACAGAGACAGAGACAGAGATAGAGACAGAGACAGAGACAGAGACAGAGACAGAGTCAGAGACAGAGACAGAGACAGAGACAGAGACAGAGACAGAGACAGAGGCAGTGACAGAGACAGAGACGAAGACAGAGACACAGACAGAGACAGAGACAGAGACACAGACAGAGACAGAGACAGAGACAGAGACAGAGACAGATGCATAGACAGAGACAGATACGGGGAAAGAGACAGAGGCAGAGACAGAGACAGAGACAGAGGAAGAGACAGAGACAGAGACAGAGACATGGACAGAGACAGAGACAGAGATAGAGACAGAGATAGAAACAGAGACAGAGACAGAGACGTAGATGGAGACGGAGACGGAGACAGAGACAGAGACGGAGACAGATGCATAGACAGAGACAGATACGGGGACAGAGACAGAGGCAGAGACAGAGGAAGAGACAGAGACAGAGACAGAGACATGGACAGAGACAGAGACAGAGATAGAGACAGAGATAGAAACAGAGACAGAGACAGAGACGTAGATGGAGACGGAGACGGAGACAGAGACAGAGACGGAGACAGAGGCAAATCGACAGAGATTCAGGGAAAGGGACACAGAGACAGAGTCACCGAGACAGAGACACAGAGACAGAGAGACAGAGTCGGAGACAGGGACAGCGACGCTATGACAGAGACACAGAGACAGAGACAGAGACAGAGACAGAGACAGAGACAGAGACAGAGACAGAGACAGAGACAGAGACAGAGACAGAGACAGAGGCAGAGACAGAGCCAGGGACAGAGACGGAGACAGAGACAGAGGAAGAGACAGCGACAGAGGCAGAGACAGAGACAGAGACAGAGACAGAGACAGAGACAGAGACAGAGACAGAGACAGAGTCAGAGACAGAGACAGAGACAGAGACAGAGACAGAGACAGAGACGGAGACGGAGACGGAGACGGAGACGGAGACGGAGACGGAGGCGGAGACGGAGGCGGAGACGGAGGCGGAGACAGAGACAGAGACAGAGACAGAGACAGAGACAGAGGCAGTGACAGGGACAGAGACAGAGACGGAGACAGAGACAGAGACAGAGGCATAGACAGAGACAGGGACAGGGACAGCGACAGTGACCGGGAGAGGGACAGGGACAGAGACAGAGACAGAGACAGAGACAGAGACGGAGACAGAGGCAGAGACAAACACAGAGACGGAGGCAGAGACTGAGACAGAGACAGAGACAGAGACAGAGACAGAGACAGAGACAGAGGCAGTGACAGAGACAGAGACGAAGACAGAGACACAGACAGAGACAGAGACAGAGACACAGACAGAGACAGAGACAGAGACAGAGACAGAGACAGATGCATAGACAGAGACAGATACGGGGACAGAGACAGAGGCAGAGACAGAGACAGAGACAGAGGAAGAGACAGAGACAGAGACAGAGACATGGACAGAGACAGAGACAGAGATAGAGACAGAGATAGAAACAGAGACAGAGACAGAGACGTAGATGGAGACGGAGACGGAAACAGAGACAGAGACGGAGACAGAGGCAAATAGACAGAGATTCAGGGAAAGAGACACAGAGACAGAGTCACCGAGACAGAGACACAGAGACAGAGAGACCGAGTCGGAGACAGGGACAGCGACGCTAAGACAGAGACACAGAGACAGAGACAGAGACAGAGACAGAGACAGAGACAGAGACAGAGACAGAGACAGAGACAGAGACAGAGACAGAGACAGAGACAGAGACAGAGACAGAGACAGAGACAGAGACAGAGACAGAGACAGAGACAGAGACAGAGACAGAGACAGAGACAGAGACAGACACAGAGACAGAGACAGAGACAGAGACAGAGGCAGTAGCAGAGACAGAGACAGAGACAAAGACAGAGACAGAGACAGAGACAGAGACAGAGACAGAGACAGAGACAGAGACACAGACAGAGACAGAGACACAGACAGAGATAAAAAGAGAGACAGAGACAGAGACCGAAATGGAGACGGAGACGGAGACAGAGGCAGAGACAAACACAGAGACGGAGGCAGAGAGTGAGACAGAGACAGAGACAGACACAGAGACAGAGACAGAGACAGAGACAGAGACAGAGACAGAGACGGAGACGGAGACGGAGACGGAGACGGAGACGGAGACGGAGGCGGAGACGGAGGCGGAGACGGAGGCGGAGACAGAGACAGAGACAGAGACAGAGACAGAGACAGAGGCAGTGACAGGGACAGAGACAGAGACGGAGACAGAGACAGAGACAGAGGCATAGACAGAGACAGGGACAGGGACAGCGACAGTGACCGGGAGAGGGACAGGGACAGAGACAGAGACAGAGACAGAGACAGAGACGGAGACAGAGGCAGAGACAAACACAGAGACGGAGGCAGAGACTGAGACAGAGACAGAGACAGAGACAGAGACAGAGACAGAGACAGACACAGAGGCAGAGGCAGAGCCAGGGACAGAGACGGGGACAGAGACAGAGACAGACACAGAGGCAGAGGCAGAGCCAGGGACAGAGACGGGGACAGAGACAGAGGCAGAGACAGAGACAGAGACAGAGACAGAGACGGAGGCAGAGACAGAGACTGAGACAGAGACAGAGACAGCCGTAGAGTCAGGGACGGAGACAGAGACAGAGACAAAGACAGAGACAGAGACAGAGATAGAGACGGAGACAGAGGCAGAGACTGAGTCTGGGACAGAGACGGAGACAGAGACAGAGGAAGAGACAGCGACAGAGACAGAGACAGAGACAGAGACAGAGACAGAGACAGAGACAGAGACAGAGACAGAGACAGAGGCAGTGGCAGAGACAGAGACAGAGACAAAGACAGAGACAGAGACAGAGACAGAGACAGAGACGCAGACAGAGACAGAGACAGAGACAGAGATAAAAAGAGAGACAGAGATAGAGACCGAAATGGAGACGGAGACGGAGACAGAGACAGAGACGGAGACAGAGGCAGAGACAAACACAGAGACGGAGGCAGAGACTGAGACTGAGACAGAGACAGAGACAGAGACAGAGACAGAGACATAGAGACATAGGCACGGAGGCAGAGAAGCAGAGACAGAGACAGAGACAGAGACAGAGACAGAGACAGAGACAGAGACAGAGACAGAGACAGAGACAGAGACAGAGACAGAGACAGAGACAGAGACAGAGACAGAGACAGAGACAGAGACAGAGACAGAGACAGAGACAGAGACAGAGACAGAGACAGCGACAGAGACAGAGACAGAGACAGAGGCAGCGGCAGAGACAGAGACAGACACAAAGACAAAGACAGAGACAGAGACAGAGACAGAGACAGAGACACAGACAGAGACAGAGACAGAGACGGAGACAGAGACAGAGGAAGAGACAGCGACAGAGACAGAGACAGAGTCAGAGACAGAGACAGAGACAGAGACAGAGACAGAGACAGATACAGAGACAGAGGCAGTGACAGAGACAGAGACGAAGACAGAGACACAGACAGAGACAGAGACAGAGACAGATGCATAGACAGAGACAGATACGGGGACAGAGACAGAGGCAGAGACAGAGACAGAGACAGAGGAAGAGACAGAGACAGAGACAGAGACATGGACAGAGACAGAGACAGAGATAGAGACAGAGATAGAAACAGAGACAGAGACAGAGACGTAGATGGAGACGGAGACGGAGACAGAGACAGAGACGGAGACAGAGGCAAATCGACAGAGATTCAGGGAAAGAGACACAGAGACAGAGTCACCGAGACAGAGACACAGAGACAGAGAGACAGAGTCGGAGACAGGGACAGCGACGCTAAGACAGAGACACAGAGACAGAGACAGAGACAGAGACAGAGACAGAGACAGAGACAGAGACAGAGACAGAGACAGAGACAGAGACAGAGACAGAGACAGAGGCAGAGACAGAGCCAGGGACAGAGACGGAGACAGAGACAGAGGAAGAGACAGCGACAGAGACAGAGACAGAGACAGAGACAGAGACAGAGACAGAGACAGAGACAGAGACAGAGACAGAGTCAGAGACAGAGACAGAGACAGAGACAGAGACAGAGACAGAGACAGAGACAGAGACAGAGGCAGTGACAGAGACAGAGACGAAGACAGAGACACAGACAGAGACAGAGACAGAGACAGAGACACAGACAGAGACAGAGACAGAGACAGAGACAGAGACAGATGCATAGACAGAGACAGATACGGGGACAGAGACAGAGGCAGAGACAGAGACAGAGACAGAGGAAGAGACAGAGACAGAGACAGAGACATGGACAGAGACAGAGACAGAGATAGAGACAGAGATAGAAACAGAGACAGAGACAGAGACGTAGATGGAGACGGAGACGGAGACAGAGACAGAGACGGAGACAGAGGCAAATAGACAGAGATTCAGGGAAAGAGACACAGAGACAGAGTCACCGAGACAGAGACACAGAGACAGAGAGACAGTGTCGGAGACAGGGACAGCGACGCTAAGACAGAGACACAGAGACAGAGACAGAGACAGAGACAGAGACAGAGACAGAGACAGAGACAGAGACAGAGACAGAGACAGAGACAGAGACAGAGACAGAGACAGAGACAGAGACAGAGACAGAGACAGAGACAGAGACAGAGACAGAGACAGAGACAGAGACAGAGACAGACATAGAGACAGAGACAGAGACAGAGACAGAGGCAGAGACAGAGGAAGAGACAGAGACAGAGACAGAGACATGGACAGAGACAGAGACAGAGATAGAGACAGAGATAGAAACAGAGACAGAGACAGAGACGTAGATGGAGACGGAGACGGAGACAGAGACAGAGACGGAGACAGAGGCAAATAGACAGAGATTCAGGGAAAGAGACACAGAGACAGAGTCACCGAGACAGAGACACAGAGACAGAGAGACAGTGTCGGAGACAGGGACAGCGACGCTAAGACAGAGACACAGAGACAGAGACAGAGACAGAGACAGAGACAGAGACAGAGACAGAGACAGAGACAGAGACAGAGACAGAGACAGAGACAGAGACAGAGACAGAGACAGAGACAGAGACAGAGACAGAGACAGAGACAGAGACAGAGACAGAGACAGAGACAGACATAGAGACAGAGACAGAGACAGAGACAGAGGCAGTAGCAGAGACAGAGACAGAGACAAAGACAGAGACAGAGACAGAGACAGAGACAGAGACAGAGACAGAGACACAGACAGAGACAGAGACACTGACAGAGATAAAAAGAGAGACAGAGACAGAGACCGAAATGGAGACGGAGACGGAGACAGAGGCAGAGACAAACACAGAGACGGAGGCAGAGAGTGAGACAGAGACAGAGACAGACGCAGAGACAGAGACAGAGACAGAGACAGAGACAGAGACAGAGACAGAGACGGAGACGGAGACGGAGACGGAGACGGAGACGGAGACGGAGGCGGAGACGGAGGCGGAGACGGAGGCGGAGACAGAGACAGAGACAGAGACAGAGACAGAGACAGAGGCAGTGACAGGGACAGAGACAGAGACGGAGACAGAGACAGAGACAGAGGCATAGACAGAGACAGGGACAGGGACAGCGACAGTGACCGGGAGAGGGACAGGGACAGAGACAGAGACAGAGACAGAGACAGAGACGGAGACAGAGGCAGAGACAAACACAGAGACGGAGGCAGAGACTGAGACAGAGACAGAGACAGAGACAGAGACATAGAGACATAGGCACGGAGGCAGAGAAGCAGAGACAGAGACAGAGACAGAGACAGAGGCAGAGACAGAGACAGAGACAGAGACCGAGACAGAGGCAGAGACAGAGACAGAGACAGGGACAGAGACAGAGACAGAGGCAGGGACAGAGACAGAGACAGAAACAGAGACAGAGACAGAGGCAGGGACAGAGACAGAGACAGAGCCAGAGACAGAGACGGAGACGGAGACAGAGACAGAGACAGAGACAGAGACAGAGACAGAGACAGATACGGGGACAGAGACAGAGGCAGAGACAGAGACAGAGACAGAGACAGAGGAAGAGACAGAGACAGAGACACAGACAGAGACAGAGACAGAGACAGAGACAGAGACAGATGCATAGACAGAGACAGATACGGGGACACAGACAGAGGCAGAGACAGAGACAGAGAAAGAGGAAGAGACAGAGACAGAGACAGAGACATGGACAGAGACAGAGACAGAGATAGAGACAGAGATAGAAACAGAGACAGAGACAGAGACGTAGATGGAGACGGAGACGGAGACAGAGACAGAGACGGAGACAGAGGCAAATAGACAGAGATTCAGGGCAAGAGACACAGAGACAGAGTCACCGAGACAGAGACACAGAGACAGAGAGACAGAGTCGGAGACAGGGACAGCGACGCTAAGACAGAGACACAGAGACAGAGACAGAGACAGAGACAGAGACAGAGACAGAGACAGAGACAGAGACAGAGACAGAGACAGAGACAGAGACAGAGACAGAGACAGAGACAGAGACAGACACAGAGACAGAGACAGAGACAGAGACAGAGGCAGTAGCAGAGACAGAGACAGAGACAAAGACAGAGACAGAGACAGAGACAGAGACAGAGACAGAGACAGAGACAGAGACACAGACAGAGACAGAGACACAGACAGAGATAAAAAGAGAGACAGAGACAGAGACCGAAATGGAGACGGAGACGGAGACAGAGGCAGAGACAAACACAGAGACGGAGGCAGAGAGTGAGACAGAGACAGAGACAGACACAGAGACAGAGACAGAGACAGAGACAGAGACAGAGACACAGACAGAGACAGAGACAGAGACAGAGACAGAGACAGAGACAGAGACAGAGACAGAGACAGAGACAGAGACAGAGACAGAGACAGAGACAGAGACAGAGACAGAGACAGAGACAGAGACAGAGACAGAGACAGAGTCAGAGACAGAGACAGAGACAGAGACAGAGACAGAGACAGAGACAGAGACAGAGGCAGTGACAGAGACAGAGACGAAGACAGAGACACAGACAGAGACAGAGACAGAGACACAGACAGAGACAGAGACAGAGACAGAGACAGAGACAGATGCATAGACAGAGACAGATACGGGGACAGAGACAGAGGCAGAGACAGAGACAGAGACAGAGGAAGAGACAGAGACAGAGACAGAGACATGGACAGAGACAGAGACAGAGATAGAGACAGAGATAGAAACAGAGACAGAGAGAGAGACGTAGATGGAGACGGAGACGGAGACGGAGACAGAGACAGAGACGGAGACAGAGGCAAATAGACAGAGATTCAGGGAAAGAGACACAGAGACAGAGTCACTGAGACAGAGACACAGAGACAGAGGGACAGAGTCGGAGACAGGGACAGCGACGCTAAGACAGAGACACAGAGACAGAGACAGAGACAGAGACAGAGACAGAGACAGAGACAGAGACAGAGACAGAGGCAGAGACAGAGACAGAGACAGAGACAGAGACAGAGCCAGGGTCAGAGACGGAGGCAGAGACAGACGAAGAGACAGCGACAGAGACAGAGACTGAGTCAGAGACAGAGACAGAGACAGAGACAGAGACAGAGACAGAGACAGAGACGGAGGCAGTGACAGAGACAGAGACGAAGACAGAGACACAGACCGAGACAGAGACAGAGACACAGACAGAGACAGAGACAGAGACAGAGACAGAGACAGATGCATAGACAGAGACAGATACGGGGACAGAGACAGAGGCAGAGACAGAGACAGAGAAAGAGGAAGAGACAGAGACAGAGACAGAGACATGGACAGAGACAGAGACAGAGATAGAGACAGAGATAGAAACAGAGACAGAGACAGAGACGTAGATGGAGACGGAGACGGAGACAGAGACAGAGACGGAGACAGAGGCAAATAGACAGAGATTCAGGGCAAGAGACACAGAGACAGAGTCACCGAGACAGAGACACAGAGACAGAGAGACAGAGTCGGAGACAGGGACAGCGACGCTAAGACAGAGACACAGAGACAGAGACAGAGACAGAGACAGAGACAGAGACAGAGACAGAGACAGAGACAGAGACAGAGACAGAGACAGAGACAGAGACAGAGACAGAGACAGAGACAGAGACAGAGACAGAGACAGAGACAGACACAGAGACAGAGACAGAGACAGAGACAGAGACAGAGGCAGTAGCAGAGACAGAGGCAGAGACAAAGACAGAGACAGAGACAGAGACAGAGACAGAGACAGAGACAGAGACACAGACAGAGACAGAGACACAGACAGAGATAAAAAGAGAGACAGAGACAGAGACCGAAATGGAGACGGAGACGGAGACAGAGGCAGAGACAAACACAGAGACGGAGGCAGAGAGTGAGACAGAGACAGAGACAGACACAGAGACAGAGACAGAGACAGAGACAGAGACAGAGACAGAGACGGAGACGGAGACGGAGACGGAGACGGAGACGGAGACGGAGGCGGAGACGGAGGCGGAGACGGAGGCGGAGACAGAGACAGAGACAGAGACAGAGACAGAGACAGAGGCAGTGACAGGGACAGAGACAGAGACAGATGCATAGACAGAGACAGATACGGGGACAGAGACAGAGGCAGAGACAGAGACAGAGAAAGAGGAAGAGACAGAGACAGGGACAGAGACATGGACAGAGACAGAGACAGAGACAGAGACAGAGACAGAGACAGACACAGAGACAGAGACAGAGACAGAGACAGAGGCAGTGGCAGAGACAGAGACAGAGACAAAGACAGAGACAGAGACAGAGACAGAGACAGAGACAGAGACAGAGAGAGAGACAGAGTGAACGAGACACAGAGACAGAGACACAGACACAGAAACCGTGACGCAGAGACAATGACACAGAGACAGAGATGGAGACACAGGGACAGAGACAGGGACACAGAGACAGATGCACAGAGACATAGACACAGAGACAGCGATGCAGAGACAGATACACAGAGACAGAGACAGAGACGGAGACAGAGACAGAGACAGAGACAGATGCATAGACAGAGACAGAGACAGAGACGGATACAGAGGCAGTAACAGAGACAGAGACAGAGACGGAGATAGAGACAGAGACAGAGGCATAGACAGAGACAGGGACAGGGACAGCGACAGTGATCGGGAGAGGGACAGGGACAGAGACTGAGACAGAGACAGAGACAGCCGTAGAGTCAGGGACGGAGACAGAGACAGAGACTAAGACAGAGACAGAGACAGAGATAGAGACGGAGACAGAGGCAGAGACAGAGCCAGGGACAGAGACGGAGACAGAGACAGAGGAAGAGACAGCCACAGAGACAGAGACATAGACAGAGACAGAGACAGAGACAGAGACAGAGACAGAGACAGAGACAGAGACAGAGACAGAGTCAGAGGCAGAGACAGAGACAGAGACAGAGACAGAGACAGAGGCAGTGACAGAGACAGAGACGAAGACAGAGACACAGACAGAGACAGAGACAGAGACACAGACAGAGACAGAGACAGAGACAGAGACAGAGACAGAGACAGATGCATAGACTGAGACAGATACGGGGACAGAGACAGAGGCAGAGACAGAGACAGAGACAGAGGAAGAGACAGAGACAGAGACAGAGACATGGACAGAGACAGAGACAGAGATAGAGACAGAGATAGAAACAGAGACAGAGACAGAGACGTAGATGGAGGCGGAGACGGAGACAGAGACAGAGACGGAGACAGAGGCAAATAGACAGAGATTCAGGGAAAGAGACACAGAGACAGAGTCACTGAGACAGAGACACAGAGACAGAGAGACAGAGTCGGAGACAGGGACAGCGACGCTAAGACAGAGACACAGAGACAGAGACAGAGACAGAGACAGAGACAGAGACAGAGACAGAGACAGAGACAGAGACAGAGGCAGAGACAGAGCCAGGGACAGAGACGGAGGCAGAGACAGAGGAAGAGACAGCGACAGAGACAGAGACAGCGTCAGAGACAGAGACAGAGACAGAGACAGAGACAGAGACAGAGACAGAGACAGAGACAGAGGCAGTGACAGAGACAGAGACGAAGACAGAGACACAGACAGAGACAGAGACAGAAACACAGACAGAGACAGAGACAGAGACAGAGACAGAGACAGAGACAGATGCATAGACAGAGACAGATACGGGGACAGAGACAGAGGCAGTGACAGAGACAGAGAAAGAGGAAGAGACAGAGACAGAGACAGAGACATGGAGAGAGACAGAGACAGAGATAGAGACAGAGATAGAAACAGAGACAGAGACAGAGACGTAGATGGAGACGGAGACGGAGACAGAGACAGAGACGGAGACAGAGGCAAATAGACAGAGATTCAGGGCAAGAGACACAGAGACAGAGTCACCGAGACAGAGACACAGAGACAGAGAGACAGAGTCGGAGACAGGGACAGCGACGCTAAGACAGAGACACAGAGACAGAGACAGAGACAGAGACAGAGACAGAGACAGAGACAGAGACAGAGACAGAGACAGAGACAGAGACAGAGACAGAGACAGAGACAGAGACAGAGACAGAGACAGAGACAGACACAGAGACAGAGACAGAGACAGAGACAGAGGCAGTAGCAGAGACAGAGACAGAGACAAAGACAGAGACAGAGACAGAGACAGAGACAGAGACAGAGACAGAGACAGAGACAGAGACACAGACAGAGACAGAGACACAGACAGAGATAAAAAGAGAGACAGAGACAGAGACCGAAATGGAGACGGAGACGAAGACAGAGGCAGAGACAAACACAGAGACGGAGGCAGAGAGTGAGACAGAGACAGAGACAGACACAGAGACAGAGACAGAGACAGAGACAGAGACAGAGACGGAGACGGAGACGGAGACGGAGACGGAGACGGAGACGGAGGCGCAGACGGAGGCGGAGACGGAGGCGGAGACAGAGACAGAGACAGAGACAGAGACGGAGACAGAGGCAAATAGACAGAGATTCAGGGCAAGAGACACAGAGACAGAGTCACCGAGACAGAGACACAGAGACAGAGAGACAGAGTCGGAGACAGGGACAGCGACGCTAAGACAGAGACACAGAGACAGAGACAGAGACAGAGACAGAGACAGAGACAGAGGCAGAGACAGAGACAGAGACAGAGACAGAGACAGAGACAGAGACAGAGACAGAGACAGAGACAGACACAGAGACAGAGACGGAGACGGAGACGGAGACGGAGATAGAGACAGAGACGAAGACAGAGACACAGACAGAGACAGAGACAGAGACACAGACAGAGACAGAGACAGAGACAGAGACAGAGACAGAGACAGAGACAGAGACAGAGACAGAGGCAGTGGCAGAGACAGAGACAGAGACAAAGACAGAGACAGAGACAGAGACAGAGACAGAGACAGAGACAGAGACAGAGAGAGAGACAGAGTGAACGAGACACAGAGACAGAGACACAGACACAGAAACCGTGACGCAGAGACAATGACACAGAGACAGAGATGGAGACACAGGGACAGGGACAGGGACACAGAGACAGATGCACAGAGACATAGACACAGAGACAGCGATGCAGAGACAGATACACAGAGACAGAGACAGAGACGGAGACAGAGACAGAGACAGAGACAGATGCATAGACAGAGACAGAGACAGAGACGGATACAGAGGCAGTAACAGAGACAGAGACAGAGACGGAGATAGAGACAGAGACAGAGGCATAGACAGAGACAGGGACAGGGACAGCGACAGTGATCGGGAGAGGGACAGGGACAGAGACTGAGACAGAGACAGAGACAGCCGTAGAGTCAGGGACGGAGACAGAGGCAGAGACAGAGCCAGGGACAGAGACGGAGACAGAGACAGAGGAAGAGACAGCCACAGAGACAGAGACATAGACAGAGACAGAGACAGAGACAGAGACAGAGACAGAGACAGAGACAGAGACAGAGACAGAGACAGAGACAGAGACAGAGACAGAGACAGAGAGAGAGACAGAGGCAGTGGCAGAGACAGAGACAGAGACAGAGACAGAGACAGAGACGGAGACGGAGACGGAGACGGAGACGGAGACGGAGACGGAGACGGAGACGGAGGCGCAGACGGAGGCGGAGACGGAGGCGGAGACAGAGACAGAGACAGAGACAGAGACAGAGACAGAGGCAGTGACAGGGACAGAGACAGAGACGGAGACAGAGACAGAGACAGAGGCATAGACAGAGACAGGGACAGGGACAGCGACAGTGACCGGGAGAGGGACAGGGACAGAGACAGAGACAGAGACAGAGACAGAGACAGAGACGGAGACAGAGGCAGAGACAAACACAGAGACGGAGGCAGAGACTGAGACAGAGACAGAGACAGAGACAGAGACATAGAGACATCTGCACGGAGGCAGAGAAGCAGAGACAGAGACAGAGACAGAGACAGAGGCAGAGACAGAGACAGAGACAGAGACCGAGACAGAGGCAGAGACAGAGACAGAGACAGAGACAGGGACAGAGACAGAGACAGAGGCAGGGACAGAGACAGAGACAGAGACAGAGACAGAGACAGAAACAGAGACAGAGACAGAGGCAGGGACAGAGACAGAGACAGAGACAGAGACAGAGACGGAGACGGAGACAGAGACAGAGACAGAGACAGAGACAGAGACAGAGACAGATACGGGGACAGAGACAGAGGCAGAGACAGAGACAGAGACAGAGACAGAGGAAGAGACAGAGACAGAGACAGAGACAGGGACAGAGACAGAGACAGAGACAGAGACAGAGACAGAGGCAGAGACAGAGCCGGAGACAGGGACAGAGACAGAGACAGAGACAGAAACAGAGACAGAGACAGATACGGGGACAGAGACAGATGCAGAGGCAGAGACAGAGACAGAGACAGAGACAGAGACAGAGACAGAGGCAGAGACAGAGCCAGGGACAGAGACGGAGACAGAGACAGAGGAAGAGACAGCGACAGAGACAGAGACAGAGACAGAGACAGAGACAGAGACAGAGACAGAGACAGAGACAGAGACAGAGACAGAGACAGAGACAGAGACAGAGACAGAGACAGAGACAGAGACAGAGACAGAGACAGAGACAGAGACAGAGACAGAGACAGAGACAGAGACAGAGACAGAGACAGAGAGAGAGACAGAGACAGAGACAGAGACAGAGACAGAGACAGAGACAGAGACAGAGACAGAGACAGAGACAGAGACAGAGACAGAGACAGAGGCAGAGACAGAGCCGGAGACAGGGACAGAGACAGAGACAGAGACAGAAACAGAGACAGAGACAGATACGGGGACAGAGACAGATGCTGAGGCAGAGACAGAGACAGAGACAGAGACAGAGACAGAGACGGAGACAGAGACAGAGACTGAGACAGAGACAGAGGCAGGGACAGAGACAGAGACAGAGACAGAGACAGAGACGGAGACGGAGACGGAGACGGAGATAGAGACAGAGACGAAGACAGAGACACAGACAGAGACAGAGACAGAGACACAGACAGAGACAGAGACAGAGACAGAGACAGAGACAGATGCATAGACAGAGACAGATACGGGGACAGAGACAGAGACAGAGACAGAGACAGAGACAGAGGAAGAGACAGAGACAGAGACAGAGACATGGACAGAGACAGAGACAGAGATAGAGACAGAGATAGAAACAGAGACAGAGACAGAGACGTAGATGGAGACGGAGACGGAGACAGAGACAGAGACGGAGACAGAGGCAAATAGACAGAGATTCAGGGAAAGAGACACAGAGACAGAGTCACCGAGACAGAGACACAGAGACAGAGAGACAGAGTCGGAGACAGGGACAGCGACGCTAAGACAGAGACACAGAGACAGAGACAGAGACAGAGACAGAGACAGAGATAGAGACAGAGACAGAGACAGAGACAGAGACAGAGACAGAGACAGAGACAGAGACAGAGACAGAGACAGAGACAGAGACAGAGGCAGTGGCAGAGACAGAGACAGAGACAAAGACAGAGACAGAGACAGAGACAGAGACAGAGACAGAGACAGAGACAGAGAGAGAGACAGAGTGAACGAGACACAGAGACAGAGACACAGACACAGAAACCGTGACGCAGAGACAATGACACAGAGACAGAGATGGAGACACAGGGACAGGGACAGGGACACAGAGACAGATGCACAGAGACATAGACACAGAGACAGCGATGCAGAGACAGATACACAGAGACAGAGACAGAGACGGAGACAGAGACAGAGACAGAGACAGATGCATAGACAGAGACAGAGACAGAGACGGATACAGAGGCAGTAACAGAGACAGAGACAGAGACGGAGATAGAGACAGAGACAGAGGCATAGACAGAGACAGGGACAGGGACAGCGACAGTGATCGGGAGAGGGACAGGGACAGAGACTGAGACAGAGACAGAGACAGCCGTAGAGTCAGGGACGGAGACAGAGACAGAGACTAAGACAGAGACAGAGACAGAGATAGAGACGGAGACAGAGGCAGAGACAGAGCCAGGGACAGAGACGGAGACAGAGAGAGAGGAAGAGACAGCCACAGAGACAGAGACATAGACAGAGACAGAGACAGAGACAGAGACAGAGACAGAGACAGAGACAGAGACAGAGACAGAGACAGAGACAGAGACAGAGACAGAGACAGAGAGAGAGACAGAGGCAGAGACAGAGACAGAGACAAAGACAGAGACAGAGACAGAGACAGAGACAGAGATAAAAAGAGAGACAGAGACAGAGACCGAAATGGAGACGGAGACGGAGACAGAGACAGAGACGGAGACAGAGGCAGAGACAAACACAGAGACGGAGGCAGAGACTGAGACAGAGACAGAGACAGAGACAGAGACAGAGACAGAGACAGAGACAGAGACAGAGACAGAGACAGAGACAGAGACTGAGACAGAGACAGAGGCAGGGACAGAGACAGAGACAGAGACAGAGACAGAGACAGAGACGGAGACGGAGACGGAGACGGAGACGGAGATAGAGACAGAGGCAGAGACACAGACAGTGGCAGAGGCAGACACAGAGGCAGAGGCAGAGCCAGGGACACAGACGGAGACAGAGACAGAGACAGAGACAAAGACAGAGACAGAGACAGAGATAGAGACAGAGACAGAGGCAGAGACAGAGCCAGGGACAGAGACGGAGACAGAGACAGAGGAAGAGACAGCGACAGAGACAGAGACAGAGTCAGAGACAGAGACAGAGACAGAGACAGAGACAGAGACAGAGACAGAGACAGAGGCAGTGACAGAGACAGATGCATAGACAGAGACAGGTACGGGGACAGAGACAGAGGCAGAGACAGAGACAGAGACAGAGGAAGAGACAGAGACAGAGACAGAGACATGGACAGAGACAGAGATAGAGATAGAGACAGAGATAGAAACAGAGACAGAGACAGAGACGTAGATGGAGACGGAGACGGAGACAGAGACAGAGACGGAGACAGAGGCAAATCGACAGAGATTCAGGGAAAGAGACACAGAGACAGAGTCACCGAGACAGAGACACAGAGACAGAGAGACAGAGTCGGAGACAGGGACAGCGACGCTAAGACAGAGACACAGAGACAGAGACAGAGACAGAGACAGAGACAGAGACAGAGACAGAGACAGAGACAGAGACAGAGACAGAGACAGAGACAGAGACAGAGGCAGAGACAGAGCCAGGGACAGAGACGGAGACAGAGACAGAGGAAGAGACAGCGACAGAGACAGAGACAGAGACAGAGACAGAGATAGAGACAGAGACAGAGACAGAGACATGGACAGAGACAGAGACAGAGATAGAGACAGAGATAGAAACAGAGACAGAGACAGAGACGTAGATGGAGACGGAGACGGAGACAGAGACAGAGACGGAGACAGAGGCAAATAGACAGAGATTCAGGGAAAGAGACACAGAGACAGAGTCACCGAGACAGAGACACAGAGACAGAGAGACAGAGTCGGAGACAGGGACAGCGACGCTAAGACAGAGACACAGAGACAGAGACAGAGACAGAGACAGAGACAGAGACAGAGACAGAGACAGAGACAGAGACAGAGACAGAGACAGAGACAGAGACAGAGACAGAGCCAGGGACAGAGACGGAGACAGAGACAGAGGAAGAGACAGCGACAGAGACAGAGACAGAGTCAGAGACAGAGACAGAGACAGAGACAGAGACAGAGACAGAGACAGAGACAGAGACAGAGGCAGTGACAGAGACAGAGACGAAGACAGAGACACAGACAGAGACAGAGACAGAGACACAGACAGAGACAGAGACAGAGACAGAGACAGAGACAGATGCATAGACAGAGACAGATACGGGGACAGAGACAGAGGCAGAGACAGAGACAGAGACAGAGGAAGAGACAGAGACAGAGACAGAGACATGGACAGAGACAGAGACAGAGATAGAGACAGAGATAGAAACAGAGACAGAGACAGAGACGTAGATGGAGACGGAGACGGAGACAGAGACAGAGACGGAGACAGAGGCAAATAGACAGAGATTCAGGGAAAGAGACACAGAGACAGAGTCACCGAGACAGAGACACAGAGACAGAGAGACAGAGTCGGAGACAGGGACAGCGACGCTAAGACAGAGACACAGAGACAGAGACAGAGACAGAGACAGAGACAGAGACAGAGACAGAGACAGAGACAGAGACAGAGACAGAGACAGAGACAGAGACAGAGACAGAGACAGAGACAGAGACAGAGACAGAGACAGAGACAGAGACAGAGACAGAGACAGAGACAGAGACAGAGACAGAGACAGAGACAGAGACAGACACAGAGACAGAGACAGAGACAGAGACAGAGGCAGTAGCAGAGACAGAGACAGAGACAGAGACAGAGACAGAGACAGAGACACAGACAGAGACAGAGACACTGACAGAGATAAAAAGAGAGACAGAGACAGAGACCGAAATGGAGACGGAGACGGAGACAGAGGCAGAGACAAACACAGAGACGGAGGCAGAGAGTGAGACAGAGACAGAGACAGACGCAGAGACAGAGACAGAGACAGAGACAGAGACAGAGACAGAGACAGAGACGGAGACGGAGACGGAGACGGAGACGGAGACGGAGACGGAGGCGGAGACAGAGACAGAGACAGAGACAGAGACAGAGACAGAGGCAGTGACAGGGACAGAGACAGAGACGGAGACAGAGACAGAGACAGAGGCATAGACAGAGACAGGGACAGGGACAGCGACAGTGACCGGGAGAGGGACAGGGACAGAGACAGAGACAGAGACAGAGACAGAGACGGAGACAGAGGCAGAGACAAACACAGAAACGGAGGCAGAGACTGAGACAGAGACAGAGACAGAGACAGAGACATAGAGACATAGGCACGGAGGCAGAGAAGCAGAGACAGAGACAGAGACAGAGACAGAGGCAGAGACAGAGACAGAGACAGAGACCGAGACAGAGGCAGAGACAGAGACAGAGACAGGGACAGAGACAGAGACAGAGGCAGGGACAGAGACAGAGACAGAAACAGAGACAGAGACAGAGGCAGGGACAGAGACAGAGACAGAGACAGAGACAGAGACGGAGACGGAGACAGAGACAGAGACAGAGACAGAGACAGAGACAGAGACAGATACGGGGACAGAGACAGAGGCAGAGACAGAGACAGAGACAGAGACAGAGACAGAGACAGAGACAGAGGCAGAGACAGAGCCGGAGACAGGGACAGAGACAGAGACAGAGACAGAAACAGAGACAGAGACATATACGGGGACAGAGACAGATGCAGAGACAGAGACAGAGACAGAGACAGAGACAGAGACAGAGACAGAGACAGAGACAGAGACAGAGACAGAGACAGATGCAGAGACAGAGCCGGAGACAGGGACAGAGACAGAGACAGAGACAGAAACAGAGACAGAGACAGATACGGGGACAGAGACAGATGCTGAGGCAGAGACAGAGACAGAGACAGAGACAGAGACAGAGACGGAGACAGAGACAGAGACTGAGACAGAGACAGAGGCAGGGACAGAGACAGAGACAGAGACAAAGACAGAGACAGAGACAGAGACAGAGACAGAGACAGAGACAGAGACAGAGGCAGAGACAGAGCCAGGGACAGAGACGGAGACAGAGACAGAGGAAGAGACAGCGACAGAGACAGAGACAGAGTCAGAGACAGAGACAGAGACAGAGACAGAGACAGAGACAGAGACAGAGACAGAGGCAGTGACAGAGACAGAGACGAAGACAGAGACACAGACAGAGACAGAGACAGAGACACAGACAGAGACAGAGACAGAGACAGAGACAGAGACAGATGCATAGACAGAGACAGATACGGGGACAGAGACAGAGGCAGAGACAGAGACAGAGACAGAGGAAGAGACAGAGACAGAGACAGAGACATGGACAGAGACAGAGACAGAGATAGAGACAGAGATAGAAACAGAGACAGAGACAGAGACGTAGATGGAGACGGAGACGGAGACAGAGACAGAGACGGAGACAGAGGCAAATAGACAGAGATTCAGGGAAAGAGACACAGAGACAGAGTCACCGAGACAGAGACACAGAGACAGAGAGACAGAGTCGGAGACAGGGACAGCGACGCTAAGACAGAGACACAGAGGCAGAGACAGAGACAGAGACAGAGACAGAGACAGAGACAGAGACAGAGACAGAGACAGAGACAGAGACAGAGACAGAGACAGAGACAGAGACAGAGACAGAGACAGAGACAGAGACAGAGACAGAGACAGAGACAGAGACAGAGACAGAGACAGAGACAGAGACAGAGACAGAGACAGAGACAGAGACAGAGACAGAGACAGAGACAGAGACAGAGACAGACACAGAGACAGAGACAGAGACAGAGACAGAGGCAGTGGCAGAGACAGAGACAGAGACAAAGACAGAGACAGAGACAGAGACAGAGACAGAGACAGAGACAGAGAGAGAGACAGAGTGAACGAGACACAGAGACAGAGACACAGACACAGAAACCGTGACGCAGAGACAATGACACAGAGACAGAGATGGAGACACAGGGACAGAGACAGGGACACAGAGACAGATGCACAGAGACATAGACACAGAGACAGCGATGCAGAGACAGATACACAGAGACAGAGACAGAGACGGAGACAGAGACAGAGACAGAGACAGATGCATAGACAGAGACAGAGACAGAGACGGATACAGAGGCAGTAACAGAGACAGAGACAGAGACGGAGATAGAGACAGAGACAGAGGCATAGACAGAGACAGGGACAGGGACAGCGACAGTGATCGGGAGAGGGACAGGGACAGAGACTGAGACAGAGACAGAGACAGCCGTAGAGTCAGGGACGGAGAGAGAGACAGAGACTAAGACAGAGACAGAGACAGAGATAGAGACGGAGACAGAGGCAGAGACAGAGCCAGGGACAGAGACGGAGACAGAGACAGAGGAAAAGACAGCCACAGAGACAGAGACATAGACAGAGACAGAGACAGAGACAGAGACAGAGACAGAGACAGAGACAGAGACAGAGACAGAGACAGAGACAGAGACAGAGACAGAGACAGAGACAGAGACAGAGACAGAGACAGAGAGAGAGACAGAGGCAGTGGCAGAGACAGAGACAGAGACAGAGACAGAGACATAGAGACATAGGCACGGAGGCAGAGAAGCAGAGACAGAGACAGAGACAGAGACAGAGACAGAGACAGAGACAGAGACAGAGACAGAGACAGAGACAGAGACAGAGACAGAGACAGAGTCAGAGACAGAGACAGAGACAGAGACAGAGACAGAGACAGAGACAGAGACAGCGACAGAGACAGAGACAGAGACAGAGGCAGTGGCAGAGACAGAGACGGACACAAAGACAAAGACAGAGACAGAGAAAGAGACAGAGACAGAGACACAGACAGAGACAGAGACAGAGACAGAGATAAAAAGAGAGACAGAGACGGAGACCGAAATGGAGACGGAGACGGAGACAGAGACAGAGACGGAGACAGAGGCAGAGACAAACACGGAGACGGAGGCAGAGACTGAGACTGAGACAGAGACAGAGACAGAGACAGAGACAGAGACAGAGACATAGAGACATAGGCACGGAGGCAGAGAAGCAGAGACAGAGACAGAGACAGAGACAGAGACAGAGACAGAGACAGAGACAGAGACAGAGACCGAAATGGAGACGCAGACGGAGACAGAGGCAGAGACAAACACAGAGACGGAGGCAGAGAGTGAGACAGAGACAGAGACAGACGCAGAGACAGAGACAGAGACAGAGACAGAGACAGAGACAGAGACAGAGACGGAGACGGAGACGGAGACGGAGACGGAGACGGAGACGGAGGCGGAGACGGAGGCGGAGACGGAGGCGGAGACAGAGACAGAGGCAGAGACAGAGACAGAGACAGAGGCAGTGACAGGGACAGAGACAGAGACGGAGACAGAGACAGAGACAGAGGCATAGACAGAGACAGGGACAGGGACAGCGACAGTGACCGGGAGAGGGACAGGGACAGAGACAGAGACAGAGACAGAGACAGAGACGGAGACAGAGGCAGAGACAAACACGGAGACGGAGGCAGAGACTGAGACTGAGACAGAGACAGAGACAGAGACAGAGACAGAGACAGAGACATAGAGACATAGGCACGGAGGCAGAGAAGCAGAGACAGAGACAGAGACAGAGACAGAGACAGAGACAGAGACAGAGACAGAGACCGAAATGGAGACGCAGACGGAGACAGAGGCAGAGACAAACACAGAGACGGAGGCAGAGAGTGAGACAGAGACAGAGACAGACGCAGAGACAGAGACAGAGACAGAGACAGAGACAGAGACAGAGACAGAGACGGAGACGGAGACGGAGACGGAGACGGAGACGGAGACGGAGGCGGAGACGGAGGCGGAGACGGAGGCGGAGACAGAGACAGAGACAGAGACAGAGACAGAGACAGAGGCAGTGACAGGGACAGAGACAGAGACGGAGACAGAGACAGAGACAGAGGCATAGACAGAGACAGGGACAGGGACAGCGACAGTGACCGGGAGAGGGACAGGGACAGAGACAGAGACAGAGACAGAGACAGAGACGGAGACAGAGGCAGAGACAAACACAGAAACGGAGGCAGAGACTGAGACAGAGACAGAGACAGAGACAGAGACATAGAGACATAGGCACGGAGGCAGAGAAGCAGAGACAGAGACAGAGACAGAGACAGAGGCAGAGACAGAGACAGAGACAGAGACCGAGACAGAGGCAGAGACAGAGACAGAGACAGGGACAGAGACAGAGACAGAGACAGAGGCAGGGACAGAGACAGAGACAGAAACAGAGACAGAGACAGAGGCAGGGACAGAGACAGAGACAGAGACAGAGACAGAGACGGAGACGGAGACAGAGACAGAGACAGAGACAGAGACAGAGACAGAGACAGATACGGGGACAGAGACAGAGGCAGAGACAGAGACAGAGACAGAGACAGAGACAGAGACAGAGACAGAGGCAGAGACAGAGCCGGAGACAGGGACAGAGACAGAGACAGAGACAGAAACAGAGACAGAGACAGATACGGGGACAGAGACAGATGCAGAGACAGAGACAGAGACAGAGACAGAGACAGAGACAGAGACAGAGACAGAGACAGAGACAGAGACAGAGACAGAGACAGAGACAGAGACAGAGACAGAGACAGAGACAGAGGCAGAGACAGAGCCGGAGACAGGGACAGAGACAGAGACAGAGACAGAAACAGAGACAGAGACAGATACGGGGACAGAGATAGATGCTGAGGCAGAGACAGAGACAGAGACAGAGACAGAGACAGAGACGGAGACAGAGACAGAGACTGAGACAGAGACAGAGGCAGGGACAGAGACAGAGACAGAGACAAAGACAGAGACAGAGACAGAGACAGAGACAGAGACAGAGGCAGAGACAGAGCCAGGGACAGAGACGGAGACAGAGACAGAGGAAGAGACAGCGACAGAGACAGAGACAGAGTCAGAGACAGAGACAGAGACAGAGACAGAGACAGAGATAGAGACAGAGACAGAGGCAGTGACAGAGACAGAGACGAAGACAGAGACACAGACAGAGACAGAGACAGAGACAGAGACACAGACAGAGACAGAGACAGAGACAGAGACAGAGACAGAGACAGATGCATAGACAGAGACAGATACGGGGACAGAGACAGAGGCAGAGACAGAGACAGAGACAGAGGAAGAGACAGAGACAGAGACAGAGACATGGACAGAGACAGAGACAGAGATAGAGACAGAGATAGAAACAGAGACAGAGACAGAGACGTAGATGGAGACGGAGACGGAGACAGAGACAGAGACAGAGACAGAGAGAGAGACAGAGTGAACGAGACACAGAGACAGAGACACAGACACAGAAACCGTGACGCAGAGACAATGACACAGAGACAGAGATGGAGACACAGGGACAGAGACAGGGACACAGAGACAGATGCACAGAGACATAGACACAGAGACAGCGATGCAGAGACAGATACACAGAGACAGAGACAGAGACGGAGACAGAGACAGAGACAGAGACAGATGCATAGACAGAGACAGAGACAGAGACGGATACAGAGGCAGTAACAGAGACAGAGACAGAGACGGAGATAGAGACAGAGACAGAGGCATAGACAGAGACAGGGACAGGGACAGCGACAGTGATCGGGAGAGGGACAGGGACAGAGACTGAGACAGAGACAGAGACAGCCGTAGAGTCAGGGACGGAGACAGAGACAGAGACTAAGACAGAGACAGAGACAGAGATAGAGACGGAGACAGAGGCAGAGACAGAGCCAGGGACAGAGACGGAGACAGAGACAGAGGAAGAGACAGCCACAGAGACAGAGACATAGACAGAGACAGAGACAGAGACAGAGACAGAGACAGAGACAGAGACAGAGACAGAGACAGAGACAGAGACAGAGACAGAGACAGAGACAGAGACAGAGACAGAGACAGAGACAGAGACAGAGTCAGAGACAGAGACAGAGACAGAGACAGAGACAGAGACAGAGGCAGTGACAGAGACAGAGACGAAGACAGAGACACAGACAGAGACAGAGACAGAGACACAGACAGAGACAGAGACAGAGACAGAGACAGAGACAGAGACAGATGCATAGACTGAGACAGATACGGGGACAGAGACAGAGGCAGAGACAGAGACAGAGACAGAGGAAGAGACAGAGACAGAGACAGAGACATGGACAGAGACAGAGACAGAGATAGAGACAGAGATAGAAACAGAGACAGAGACAGAGACGTAGATGGAGGCGGAGACGGAGACAGAGACAGAGACGGAGACAGAGGCAAATAGACAGAGATTCAGGGAAAGAGACACAGAGACAGAGTCACTGAGACAGAGACACAGAGACAGAGAGACAGAGTCGGAGACAGGGACAGCGACGCTAAGACAGAGACACAGAGACAGAGACAGAGACAGAGACAGAGACAGAGACAGAGACAGAGACAGAGACAGAGACAGAGGCAGAGACAGAGCCAGGGACAGAGACGGAGGCAGAGACAGAGGAAGAGACAGCGACAGAGACAGAGACAGAGTCAGAGACAGAGACAGAGACAGAGACAGAGACAGAAACAGAGACAGAGACAGAGACAGAGGCAGTGACAGAGACAGAGACGAAGACAGAGACACAGACAGAGACAGAGACAGAAACACAGACAGAGACAGAGACAGAGACAGAGACAGAGACAGAGACAGATGCATAGACAGAGACAGATACGGGGACAGAGACAGAGGCAGAGACAGAGACAGAGAAAGAGGAAGAGACAGAGACAGAGACAGAGACATGGACAGAGACAGAGACAGAGATAGAGACAGAGATAGAAACAGAGACAGAGACAGAGACGTAGATGGAGACAGAGACGGAGACAGAGACAGAGACGGAGACAGAGGCAAATAGACAGAGATTCAGGGCAAGAGACACAGAGACAGAGTCACCGAGACAGAGACACAGAGACAGAGAGACAGAGTCGGAGACAGGGACAGCGACGCTAAGACAGAGACACAGAGACAGAGACAGAGACAGAGACAGAGACAGAGACAGAGACAGAGACAGAGACAGAGACAGAGACAGAGACAGAGGCAGAGACAGAGACAGAGACAGAGACAGAGACAGAGACAGAGACAGAGACAGAGACAGAGACAGACACAGAGACAGAGACAGAGACAGAGACAGAGGCAGTAGCAGAGACAGAGACAGAGACAAAGACAGAGACAGAGACAGAGACAGAGACAGAGACAGAGACAGAGACAGAGACAGAGACACAGACAGAGACAGAGACACAGACAGAGATAAAAAGAGAGACAGAGACAGAGACCGAAATGGAGACGGAGACGGAGACAGAGGCAGAGACAAACACAGAGACGGAGGCAGAGAGTGAGACAGAGACAGAGACAGACACAGAGACAGAGACAGAGACAGAGACAGAGACAGAGACGGAGACGGAGACGGAGACGGAGACGGAGACGGAGACGGAGGCGCAGACGGAGGCGGAGACGGAGGCGGAGACAGAGACAGAGACAGAGACAGAGACAGAGACAGAGGCAGTGACAGGGACAGAGACAGAGACGGAGACAGAGACAGAGACAGAGGCATAGACAGAGACAGGGACAGGGACAGCGACAGTGACCGGGAGAGGGACAGGGACAGAGACAGAGACAGAGACAGAGACAGAGACGGAGACAGAGGCAGAGACAAACACAGAGACGGAGGCAGAGACTGAGACAGAGACAGAGACGGAGACAGAGACATAGAGACATCTGCACGGAGGCAGAGAAGCAGAGACAGAGACAGAGACAGAGACAGAGGCAGAGACAGAGACAGAGACAGAGACCGAGACAGAGGCAGAGACAGAGACAGAGACAGGGACAGAGACAGAGACAGAGGCAGGGACAGAGACAGAGACAGAGACAGAGACAGAGACAGAAACAGAGACAGAGACAGAGGCAGGGACAGAGACAGAGACAGAGACAGAGACAGAGACGGAGACGGAGACAGAGACAGAGACAGAGACAGAGACAGAGACAGAGACAGATACGGGGACAGAGACAGAGGCAGAGACAGAGACAGAGACAGAGACAGAGGAAGAGACAGAGACAGAGACAGAGACAGGGACAGAGACAGAGACAGAGACAGAGACAGAGACAGAGGCAGAGACAGAGCCGGAGACAGGGACAGAGACAGAGACAGAGACAGAAACAGAGACAGAGACAGATACGGGGACAGAGACAGATGCAGAGGCAGAGACAGAGACAGAGACAGAGACAGAGACAGAGACAGAGGCAGAGACAGAGCCAGGGACAGAGACGGAGACAGAGACAGAGGAAGAGACAGCGACAGAGACAGAGACAGAGACAGAGACAGAGACAGAGACAGAGACAGAGACAGAGACAGAGACAGAGACAGAGACAGAGACAGAGACAGAGACAGAGACAGAGACAGAGACAGAGACAGAGACAGAGACAGAGACAGAGACAGAGACAGAGACAGAGAGAGAGACAGAGACAGAGACAGAGACAGAGACAGAGACAGAGACAGAGACAGAGACAGAGACAGAGACAAAGGCAGAGACAGAGACAGAGACTGAGGCAGCGACAGGGACAGGAACAGGCAGAGGGACATGGACAGAGACAGAGGCAGAGACAGAGACAGATACGGGGACAGAGACAGAGGCAGAGATAGAGAAAGAGACAGAGACGGAGACAGAGGCAGAGACACAGACAGAGACAGAGACAGAGACAGAGACAGAGACTGAGACAGCGACAGGGACAGGGAGAGGGACAGGGACAGAGACAGAGGCAGAGACAGAGACAGAGACAGAGACGGAGACAGAGACAGAGACAGAGACAGAGACAGAGAGACATAGGCACGGAGGCAGAGATGCAGAGACAGAGACAAAGAGACAGAGGCAGAGGCACACAGGCAGAGACCCAGAGACAGAGACAGAGACAGAGATAGAGATAGAGACAGAGACAGAGACAGAGACAGAGACAGAGACAGAGACAGAGACAGAGACAGAGGCAGAGACAGAGACAGAGACAGAGACAGAGACAGAGGCAGAGACAGAGACAGAGACAGAGACAGAGACAGAGACAGAGACAGAGACAGAGACAGAGACAGAGACAGAGACAGAGACAGAGACAGAGACAGATACAGAGACAGAGACAGAGACAGAGACAGAGACAGAGACAGAGACAGAGACAGAGACAGAGACAGAGACAGAGACAGAGACGGAGACAGAGGCAGAGACACAGACAAAGACGAAGGCAGAGACAGAGACAGAGACTGAGACAGCGACAGGGACAGGAACAGGCAGAGGGACATGGACAGAGACAGAGGCAGAGACAGAGACAGATACGGGGACAGAGACAGAGGCAGAGATAGAGATAGAGACAGAGACTGAGACAGAGGCAGAGACACAGACAGAGACAAAGACAGAGACAGAGACAGAAACTGAGACAGCGACAGGGACAGGGAGAGGGACAGGGACGGAGACAAAGTCCGTGACAGAGGCAGAGACACAGACAGAGACAGAGACAGAGACAGGGACAGAGACAGGGACGGAGACAAAGACCGAGACAGATGCAGAGATACAGACAGAGACAGAGACAGAGACAGAGACAGAGACAGAGACAGAGACAGAGACAGACACAGAGACAGAGACAGAGACAGAGACAGAGACAGAGACAGAAACAGAGACAGAGACAGATACGGGGACAGAGACAGAGGCAGAGATAGAGACAGAGACAGAGACGGAGACAGAGGCAGAGGCACAGACACAGACAAAGACAGAGACAGAGACAGAGACAGAGACAGAGACAGAGGCAGAGACAGAGACAGAGAGAGAGAGACAGAGACAGAGACGGAGACAAAGACCGGGACAGAGACAGAGACACAGACAGAGACAGAGACAGAGACAGAGACAGAGACAGGGACATTGACAGGGACGAAGACAAAGACCGAGACAGATGCAGAGACACAGACAGAGACAGAGACAGAGACAGAGGCAGAGACAGAGACAGAGACAGAGACAGGGGCAGAGACAGAGACAGAGACAGAGACAAAGACAGAGGCAGAGACAGAGACAGAGACAGAGACAGAGACAGAGACAGAGACAGAGACGGAGACAAAGTCCGTGACAGAGGCAGAGACACAGACAGAGACAGAGACAGAGACAGGGACAGAGACAGGGACGGAGACAAAGACCGAGACAGATGCAGAGATACAGACAGAGACAGAGACAGAGACAGAGACAGAGACAGAGACAGAGACAGAGACAGAGACAGAGACAGAGACAGACACAGAGACAGAGACAGAGACAGAGACAGAGACAGAGACAGAGACAGAGACAGAAACAGAGACAGAGAGATACGGGGACAGAGACAGAGGCAGAGATAGAGACAGAGACAGAGACGGAGACAGAGGCAGAGGCACAGACACAGACAAAGACAGAGACAGAGACAGAGACAGAGGCAGAGACAGAGACAGAGAGAGAGAGACAGAGACAGAGACGGAGACAAAGACCGGGACAGAGACAGAGACACAGACAGAGACAGAGACAGAGACAGAGACAGGGACATTGACAGGGACGGAGACAAAGACCGAGACAGATGCAGAGACACAGACAGAGACAGAGACAGAGACAGAGGCAGAGACAGAGACAGAGACAGAGACAGGGGCAGAGACAGGGACAGAGACAGAGACAAAGACAGAGGCAGAGTCTCAGACAGAGACAGAGACAGAGACAGAGACAGAGACAGAGACAGAGACAGAGACAGAGACAGAGACACAGACAGAGACACAGACAGAGACAGAGTCAGAGACAGAGACAGAGACAGAGACAGAGTCAGAGACGGAGACAGAGACAGAGACAGAGACAGAGACAGAAACAGAGACAGAGACAGAGACAGAGACAGAGACGGACGCAGAGACTGAGACAGAGGCAGAAACAGAGACAGAGACAGAGACCGTGAGAGAGACAGAGACAGAGACAGAGACAGCGACAGAGACAGAGACAGAGACGGAGACAAAGGCCGAGAAGGAGGCAGAGACACAGACACAGACAAAGACGGAGACAGAGACAGAGACAGAGACAGAGACAGGGACAGAGACAGAAGCAGAGACAGAGACAGAGACAAAGGCAGAGACAGAGACAGAGACTGAGACAGCGACAGGGACAGGAACAGGCAGAGGGACATGGACAGAGACTGAGGCAGAGACAGAGACAGATACGGGGACAGAGACAGAGGCAGAGATAGAGATAGAGACAGAGACGGAGACAGAGGCAGAGACACAGACAGAGACAAAGACAGAGACAGAGACAGAGACTGAGACAGCGACAGGGACAGGGAGAGGGACAGGGACAGAGACAGAGGCAGAGACAGAGACAGTGACAGAGACAGAGACAGAGACAGAGACAGAGACAGAGACAGAGACAGAGACAGAGACAGAGACAGAGACAGAGACAGAGACAGAGACAGAGACAGAGACAGAGACAGAGACAGAGACAGAGACAGAGACAGAGACAGAGACAGAGACAGAGACAGAGACAGAGACAGAGACGGAGACAAAGACCGTGACAGAGGCAGAGACACAGACAGAGACAGAGACAGAGACAGGGAGAGACAGGGACGGAGACAAAGACCGAGACAGATGCCGAGACACAGACAGAGACAGAGACAGAGACAGAGGCAGAGACAGAGACAGAGACAGAGACAGAGACAGGGGCAGAGACAGAGACAGAGACAGAGACAAAGACAGAGGCAGAGTCTCAGACAGAGACAGTGAGAGAGACAGAGACAGAGACAGAGACAGAGACAGAGACAGAGACAGAGACAGAGACAGAGGCAGAGTCTCAGACAGAGACAGAGACAGAGACAGAGACAGAGACAGAGACAGAGACAGGGGCAGAGACAGAGACAGAGACAGAGACAGAGACAGAGACAGAGACAGAGACAGAGACAGAGACAGAGACAGAGACAGAGACAGAGACAGAGACAGATACGGGGACAGATGCAGAGTCTCAGACAGAGAAAGAGACAGAGACAGAGACAGAAACAGATACGGAGACAGAGACGGAGACAGAGACAGAGACAGAGACAGAGACAGAGACAGAGACAGAGACAGAGACAGAGACAGAGACAGAGCCAGAGGCAGAGACAGAGACAGAGACAGAGACAGAGACAGGGGCAGAGACAGAGACAGAGACAGAGACAGAGACAGAGACAGAGACAAAGACAGAGGCAGAGTCTCAGACAGAGACAGAGACAGAGACAGAGACAAAGACAGAGGCAGAGTCTCAGACAGAGACAGAGACAGAGACAGAGACTGAGACAGATACAGGGGCAGAGACAGAGACAGAGACAGAGACAGGGGCAGAGACAGAGACAGAGACAGAGACAGATACAAGGGCAGAGACAGAGACAGAGACAGAGACAGGGGCAGAGACAGAGACAGAGACAGAGACAGAGACAGAGACAGAGACAGAGACAGAGACAGAGACAGAGACAGAGACAGAGACAGAGGCAGAGACAGAGACAGAGACAGAGACAGAGACAAAGACAGAGGCAGAGACAGAGACAGAGACAGAGACAGATACAAGGGCAGAGACAGAGACAGAGACAGAGACAGGGGCAGAGACAGAGACAGAGACAGAGACAGAGACAGAGACAGAGACAGAGACAGAGACAGAGACGGAGACAAAGACCGTGACAGAGGCAGAGACACAGACAGAGACAGAGACAGAGACAGGGAGAGACAGGGACGGAGACAAAGACCGAGACAGATGCAGAGACACAGACAGAGACAGAGACAGAGACAGAGACAGAGGCAGAGACAGAGACAGAGACAGAGACAGGGGCAGAGACAGAGACAGAGACAGAGACAGAGACAAAGACAGAGGCAGAGTCTCAGACAGAGACAGAGACAGAGACAGAGACTGAGACAGATACAAGGGCAGAGACAGAGACAGAGACAGAGACAGGGGCAGAGACAGAGACAGAGACAGAGACAGAGACAGAGACAGAGACAGAGACAGAGACAGAGGCAGAGACAGAGACAGAGACAGAGGCACAGACAGAGACAGAGACAGAGACAGAGACAGAGACAGAGACAGAGACTGAGACAGAGAGAAGGGCAGAGACAGAGACAGAGACAGAGACAGGGGCAGAGACAGAGACAGAGACAGAGGCAGTGACAGAGACAGAGACAGAGACAGAGACAGAGACAGAGACAGAGACAGAGACAGAGACAGAGACAGAGACAGAGACAGAGACAGAGACAGAGACGGAGACAGAGACAGAGACAGAGACAGAGACAGGAACAGAGACAGAGACAGAGACAGAGACAGCGACAGAGACAGAGACAGAGACAGAGACAGAGACAGAGGCAGAGTCTCAGACAGAGAAAGAGACAGAGACAGAGACAGAAACAGATACGGAGACAGAGACGGAGACAGAGACAGAGACAGAGACAGAGACAGAGACAGAGACAGAGACAGAGACAGAGACAGAGACAGAGACAGAGACAGAGACAGAGACAGAGACAGAGACAGAGACAGAGACAGAGACAGAGACAGAGACAGAGACAGAGACAGAGACAGAGACAGAAACAGAGACAGAGACGGAGACAAAGTCCGTGACAGAGGCAGAGACACAGACAGAGACAGAGACAGAGACAGGGACAGAGACAGGGACGGAGACAAAGACCGAGACAGATGCAGAGATACAGACAGAGACAGAGACAGAGACAGAGACAGAGACAGAGACAGAGACAGAGACAGAGACAGACACAGAGACAGAGACAGAGACAGAGACAGAGACAGAAACAGAGACAGAGACAGATACGGGGACAGAGACAGAGGCAGAGATAGAGACAGAGACAGAGACGGAGACAGAGGCAGAGGCACAGACACAGACAAAGACAGAGACAGAGACAGAGACAGAGACAGAGGCAGAGACAGAGACAGAGAGAGAGAGACAGAGACAGAGACGGAGACAAAGACCGGGACAGAGACAGAGACACAGACAGAGACAGAGACAGAGACAGAGACAGAGACAGGGACATTGACAGGGACGGAGACAAAGACCGAGACAGATGCAGAGACACAGACAGAGACAGAGACAGAGACAGAGGCAGAGACAGAGACAGAGACAGAGACAGGGGCAGAGACAGAGACAGAGACAGAGACAAAGACAGAGGCAGAGACAGAGACAGAGACAGAGACAGAGACAGAGACAGAGACAGAGACAGAGACAGAGACGGAGACAAAGTCCGTGACAGAGGCAGAGACACAGACAGAGACAGAGACAGAGACAGGGACAGAGACAGGGACGGAGACAAAGACCGAGACAGATGCAGAGATACAGACAGAGACAGAGACAGAGACAGAGACAGAGACAGAGACAGAGACAGAGACAGAGACAGAGACAGACACAGAGACAGAGACAGAGACAGAGACAGAGACAGAGACAGAGACAGAGACAGAGACAGAGACAGAAACAGAGACAGAGACAGATACGGGGACAGAGACAGAGGCAGAGATAGAGACAGAGACAGAGACGGAGACAGAGGCAGAGGCACAGACACAGACAAAGACAGAGACAGAGACAGAGACAGAGGCAGAGACAGAGACAGAGAGAGAGAGACAGAGACAGAGACGGAGACAAAGACCGGGACAGAGACAGAGACACAGACAGAGACAGAGACAGAGACAGAGACAGGGACATTGACAGGGACGGAGACAAAGACCGAGACAGATGCAGAGACACAGACAGAGACAGAGACAGAGACTGAGGCAGAGACAGAGACAGAGACAGAGACAGGGGCAGAGACAGAGACAGAGACAGAGACAAAGACAGAGGCAGAGTCTCAGACAGAGACAGAGACAGAGACAGAGACAGAGACTGAGGCAGCGACAGGGACAGGAACAGGCAGAGGGACATGGACAGAGACAGAGGCAGAGACAGAGACAGATACGGGGACAGAGACAGAGGCAGAGATAGAGAAAGAGACAGAGACGGAGACAGAGGCAGAGACACAGACAGAGACAAAGACAGAGACAGAGACAGAGACTGAGACAGCGACAGGGACAGGGAGAGGGACAGGGACAGAGACAGAGGCAGAGACAGAGACAGAGACAGAGACGGAGACAGAGACAGAGACAGAGACAGAGACAGAGAGACATAGGCACGGAGGCAGAGATGCAGAGACAGAGACAAAGAGACAGAGGCAGAGGCACACAGGCAGAGACCCAGAGGCAGAGACAGAGACAGAGATAGAGATAGAGACAGAGACAGAGACAGAGACAGAGACAGAGACAGAGACAGGGACAGAGACAGAGACAGAGACAGAGACAGAGGCAGAGACAGAGACAGAGACAGAGACAGAGACAGAGGCAGAGACAGAGACAGAGAGAGAGACAGAGACAGAGACAGAGACGGAGACAGAAACAGAGACAGAGAAAGAGACAGAGACAGAGACAGAGACAGAGACAGAGACAGAGACAGAGACAGAGACAGAGACAGAGACAGAGACAGAGACAGAGACAGAGGCAGAGACGGAGACAGAGACAGAGACGGACGCAGAGACTGAGCCAGGGACAGAGACGGAAACAGAGACAGAGGGAGAGACTGCGACAGAGAAAGAGACAGAGACAGAGACAGAGACAGAGACAGAGAGAGAGACAGAGACAGAGACAGAGACAGAGACAGAGACAGAGACAGAGACAGAGACAGAGACAGAGACAGAGACAGAGACAGAGACAGAGACAGAGACAGAGACGGACGCAGAGACTGAGACAGAGACAGAGACAGAGACGGAGACAGAGGCAGAGACACAGACAGAGACAAAGGCAGAGACAGAGACAGAGACTGAGACAGCGACAGGGACAGGAACAGGCAGAGGGACATGGACAGAGACAGAGGCAGAGACAGAGACAGATACGGGGACAGAGACAGAGGCAGAGATAGAGATAGAGACAGAGACGGAGACAGAGGCAGAGACACAGACAGAGACAAAGACAGAGACATAGACAGAGACTGAGACAGCGACAGGGACAGGGAGAGGGACAGGGACAGAGACAGAGGCAGAGACAGAGACAGAGACAGAGACAGAGACAGAGACAGAGAGACATAGGCACAGAGGCAGAGATGCAGAGACAGAGACAAAGAGACAGAGGCAGAGGCACACAGGCAGAGACCCAGAGACAGAGACAGAGACAGAGATAGAGATAGAGACAGAGACAGAGACAGAGACAGAGACAGAGACAGAGACAGAGACAGAGACAGAGACAGAGACAGAGACAGAGCCAGAGGCAGAGACAGAGACAGAGACAGAGACAGAGACAGGGGCAGAGACAGAGACAGAGACAGAGACAGAGACAGAGACAAAGACAGAGGCAGAGTCTCAGACAGAGACAGAGACAGAGACAAAGACAGAGGCAGAGTCTCAGACAGAGACAGAGACAGAGACAGAGACTGAGACAGATACAGGGGCAGAGACAGAGACAGAGACAGAGACAGGGGCAGAGACAGAGACAGAGATAGAGACAGATACAAGGGCAGAGACAGAGACAGAGACAGAGACAGGGGCAGAGACAGAGACAGAGACAGAGACAGAGACAGAGACAGAGACAGAGACAGAGACAGAGACAGAGACAGAGGCAGAGACAGAGACAGAGACAGAGACAGAGACGGAGACAAAGGCCGAGAAGGAGGCAGAGACACAGACACAGACAAAGACGGAGACAGAGACAGAGACAGAGACAGAGACAGAGACAGAGACAGAGACAGAGACAGAGACAGAGACGGAGACAAAGACCGTGACAGAGGCAGAGACACAGACAGAGACAGAGACAAAGACAGAGGCAGAGTCTCAGACAGAGACAGAGACAGAGACAGAGACAGAGACAGAGACAGAGACAGAGACAGAGACAGAGACACAGACAGAGACACAGACAGAGACAGAGTCAGAGACAGAGACAGAGACAGAGACAGAGTCAGAGACGGAGACAGAGACAGAGACAGAGACAGAGACAGAAACAGAGACAGAGACAGAGACAGAGACAGAGACGGACGCAGAGACTGAGACAGAGGCAGAAACAGAGACAGAGACAGAGACCGTGAGAGAGACAGAGACAGAGACAGAGACAGCGACAGAGACAGAGACAGAGACGGAGACAAAGGCCGAGAAGGAGGCAGAGACACAGACACAGACAAAGACGGAGACAGAGACAGAGACAGAGACAGAGACAGGGACAGAGACAGAAGCAGAGACAGAGACAGAGACAAAGGCAGAGACAGAGACAGAGACTGAGACAGCGACAGGGACAGGAACAGGCAGAGGGACATGGACAGAGACTGAGGCAGAGACAGAGACAGATACGGGGACAGAGACAGAGGCAGAGATAGAGATAGAGACAGAGACGGAGACAGAGGCAGAGACACAGACAGAGACAAAGACAGAGACAGAGACAGAGACTGAGACAGCGACAGGGACAGGGAGAGGGACAGGGACAGAGACAGAGGCAGAGACAGAGACAGTGACAGAGACAGAGACAGAGACAGAGACAGAGACAGAGACAGAGACAGAGACAGAGACAGAGACAGAGACAGAGACAGAGACAGAGACAGAGACAGAGACAGAGACAGAGACAGAGACAGAGACAGAGACAGAGACAGAGACAGAGACAGAGACAGAGACAGAGACAGAGACGGAGACAAAGACCGTGACAGAGGCAGAGACACAGACAGAGACAGAGACAGAGACAGGGAGAGACAGGGACGGAGACAAAGACCGAGACAGATGCCGAGACACAGACAGAGACAGAGACAGAGACAGAGGCAGAGACAGAGACAGAGACAGAGACAGAGACAGGGGCAGAGACAGAGACAGAGACAGAGACAAAGACAGAGGCAGAGTCTCAGACAGAGACAGTGAGAGAGACAGAGACAGAGACAGAGACAGAGACAGAGACAGAGACAGAGACAGAGGCAGAGTCTCAGACAGAGACAGAGACAGAGACAGAGACAGAGACAGAGACAGAGACAGGGGCAGAGACAGAGACAGAGACAGAGACAGAGACAGAGACAGAGACAGAGACAGAGACAGAGACAGAGACAGAGACAGAGACAGAGACAGATACGGGGACAGATGCAGAGTCTCAGACAGAGAAGGAGACAGAGACAGAGACAGAAACAGATACGGAGACAGAGACGGAGACAGAGACAGAGACAGAGACAGAGACAGAGACAGAGACAGAGACAGAGACAGAGACAGAGACAGAGCCAGAGGCAGAGACAGAGACAGAGACAGAGACAGAGACAGGGGCAGAGACAGAGACAGAGACAGAGACAGAGACAGAGACAGAGACAAAGACAGAGGCAGAGTCTCAGACAGAGACAGAGACAGAGACAGAGACAAAGACAGAGGCAGAGTCTCAGACAGAGACAGAGACAGAGACAGAGACTGAGACAGATACAGGGGCAGAGACAGAGACAGAGACAGAGACAGGGGCAGAGACAGAGACAGAGACAGAGACAGATACAAGGGCAGAGACAGAGACAGAGACAGAGACAGGGGCAGAGACAGAGACAGAGACAGAGACAGAGACAGAGACAGAGACAGAGACAGAGACAGAGACAGAGACAGAGACAGAGACAGAGGCAGAGACAGAGACAGAGACAGAGACAGAGACAAAGACAGAGGCAGAGACAGAGACAGAGACAGAGACAGATACAAGGGCAGAGACAGAGACAGAGACAGAGACAGGGGCAGAGACAGAGACAGAGACAGAGACAGAGACAGAGACAGAGACAGAGACAGAGACGGAGACAAAGACCGTGACAGAGGCAGAGACACAGACAGAGACAGAGACAGGGAGAGACAGGGACGGAGACAAAGACCGAGACAGATGCAGAGACACAGACAGAGACAGAGACAGAGACAGAGACAGAGGCAGAGACAGAGACAGAGACAGAGACAGAGACAGGGGCAGAGACAGAGACAGAGACAGAGACAAAGACAGAGGCAGAGTCTCAGACAAAGACAGAGACAGAGACAGAGACTGAGACAGATACAAGGGCAGAGACAGAGACAGAGACAGAGACAGGGGCAGAGACAGAGACAGAGACAGAGACAGAGACAGAGACAGAGACAGAGACACAGACAGAGACAGAGGCAGAGACAGAGACAGAGACAGAGACAGAGACAGAGACAGAGACAAAGACAGAGGCAGAGTCTCAGACAGAGACAGAGACAGAGACAGAGACTGAGACAGAGAGAAGGGCAGAGACAGAGACAGAGACAGAGACAGGGGCAGAGACAGAGACAGAGACAGAGGCAGTGACAGAGACAGAGACAGAGACAGAGACAGACACAGAGACAGAGACAGAGACAGAGACAGAGACAGAGACGGAGACAGAGACAGAGAGAGAGACAGAGACAGAAACAGAGACAGAGACAGAGACAGAGACAGAGACGGACGCAGAGACTGAGACAGAGGCAGAGACAGAGACACAGACAAGGACGGAGACAGAGACAGAGACAGAGACAGAGACAGGGACAGAGACAGAAGCAGAGACAGAGACAGAGACAGAGACAGAGACAGAGACAGAGACAGAGACAGAGACAGAGACAGAGACAGAGACAGAGACAGCGACAGGGACAGGGAGAGGGACAGGGACAGAGACAGAGGCAGAGACAGAGACAGAGACAGAGACAGAGACAGAGACAGAGACAGAAACAGAGACAGAGACAGAGACAGAGACAGAGACAGGGGCAGAGACAGAGACAGAGACAGAGACAGAGACAAAGACAGAGGCAGAGTCTCAGACAGAGACAGAGACAGAGACAGAGACTGAGACAGATACAAGGGCAGAGACAGAGACAGAGACAGAGACAGGGGCAGAGACAGAGACAGAGACAGAGACAGAGACAGAGACAGAGACAGAGACAGAGGCAGAGACAGAGACAGAGACAGAGGCACAGACAGAGACAGAGACAGAGACAGAGACAGAGACAGAGACAGAGACTGAGACAGAGAGAAGGGCAGAGACAGAGACAGAGACAGAGACAGGGGCAGAGACAGAGACAGAGACAGAGGCAGTGACAGAGACAGAGACAGAGACAGAGACAGAGACAGAGACAGAGACAGAGACAGAGACAGAGACAGAGACAGAGACAGAGACAGAGACAGAGACGGAGACAGAGACAGAGACAGAGACAGAGACAGGAACAGAGACAGAGACAGAGACAGAGACAGCGACAGAGACAGAGACAGAGACAGAGACAGAGACAGAGGCAGAGTCTCAGACAGAGAAAGAGACAGAGACAGAGACAGAAACAGATACGGAGACAGAGACGGAGACAGAGACAGAGACAGAGACAGAGACAGAGACAGAGACAGAGACAGAGACAGAGACAGAGACAGAGACAGAGACGGAGACAAAGTCCGTGACAGAGGCAAGAGACACAGACAGAGACAGAGACAGAGACAGGGACAGAGACAGGGACGGAGACAAAGACCGAGACAGATGCAGAGATACAGACAGAGACAGAGACAGAGACAGAGACAGAGACAGAGACAGAGACAGAGACAGAGACAGACACAGAGACAGAGACAGAGACAGAGACAGAGACAGAAACAGAGACAGAGACAGATACGGGGACAGAGACAGAGGCAGAGATAGAGACAGAGACAGAGACGGAGACAGAGACAGACACAGAGACAGAGACAGAGACAGAGACAGAGACAGAGACAGAGACAGAGACAGAGACAGAGACAGAGACAGAGACAGAAACAGAGACAGAGGCAGAGACAGAGACAGAGAGAGAGAGACAGAGACAGAGACGGAGACAAAGACCGGGACAGAGACAGAGACACAGACAGAGACAGAGACAGAGACAGAGACAGGGACATTGACAGGGACGGAGACAAAGACCGAGACAGATGCAGAGACACAGACAGAGACAGAGACAGAGACTGAGGCAGAGACAGAGACAGAGACAGAGACAGGGGCAGAGACAGAGACAGAGACAGAGACAAAGACAGAGGCAGAGTCTCAGACAGAGACAGAGACAGAGACAGAGACAGAGACTGAGGCAGCGACAGGGACAGGAACAGGCAGAGGGACATGGACAGAGACAGAGGCAGAGACAGAGACAGATACGGGGACAGAGACAGAGGCAGAGATAGAGAAAGAGACAGAGACGGAGACAGAGGCAGAGACACAGACAGAGACAAAGACAGAGACAGAGACAGAGACTGAGACAGCGACAGGGACAGGGAGAGGGACAGGGACAGAGACAGAGGCAGAGACAGAGACAGAGACAGAGACGGAGACAGAGACAGAGACAGAGACAGAGACAGAGAGACATAGGCACGGAGGCAGAGATGCAGAGACAGAGACAAAGAGACAGAGGCAGAGGCACACAGGCAGAGACCCAGAGGCAGAGACAGAGACAGAGATAGAGATAGAGACAGAGACAGAGACAGAGACAGAGACAGAGACAGAGACAGGGACAGAGACAGAGACAGAGACAGAGACAGAGGCAGAGACAGAGACAGAGACAGAGACAGAGACAGAGGCAGAGACAGAGACAGAGAGAGAGACAGAGACAGAGACAGAGACGGAGACAGAAACAGAGACAGAGAAAGAGACAGAGACAGAGACAGAGACAGAGACAGAGACAGAGACAGAGACAGAGACAGAGACAGAGACAGAGACAGAGACAGAGACAGAGGCAGAGACGGAGACAGAGACAGAGACGGACGCAGAGACTGAGCCAGGGACAGAGACGGAAACAGAGACAGAGGGAGAGACAGCGACAGAGAAAGAGACAGAGACAGAGACAGAGACAGAGACAGAGACAGAGACAGAGACAGAGACAGAGACAGAGACAGAGACAGAGACAGAGACAGAGACAGAGACAGAGACAGAGACAGAGACAGAGACAGAGACAGAGACAGAGACGGACGCAGAGACTGAGACAGAGACAGAGACAGAGACGGAGACAGAGGCAGAGACACAGACAGAGACAAAGGCAGAGACAGAGACAGAGACTGAGACAGCGACAGGGACAGGAACAGGCAGAGGGACATGGACAGAGACAGAGGCAGAGACAGAGACAGATACGGGGACAGAGACAGAGGCAGAGATAGAGATAGAGACAGAGACGGAGACAGAGGCAGAGACACAGACAGAGACAAAGACAGAGACATAGACAGAGACTGAGACAGCGACAGGGACAGGGAGAGGGACAGGGACAGAGACAGAGGCAGAGACAGAGACAGAGACAGAGACAGAGACAGAGACAGAGAGACATAGGCACAGAGGCAGAGATGCAGAGACAGAGACAAAGAGACAGAGGCAGAGGCACACAGGCAGAGACCCAGAGACAGAGACAGAGACAGAGATAGAGATAGAGACAGAGACAGAGACAGAGACAGAGACAGAGACAGAGACAGAGACAGAGACAGAGACAGAGACAGAGCCAGAGGCAGAGACAGAGACAGAGACAGAGACAGAGACAGGGGCAGAGACAGAGACAGAGACAGAGACAGAGACAGAGACAAAGACAGAGGCAGAGTCTCAGACAGAGACAGAGACAGAGACAAAGACAGAGGCAGAGTCTCAGACAGAGACAGAGACAGAGACAGAGACAGAGACTGAGACAGATACAGGGGCAGAGACAGAGACAGAGACAGAGACAGGGGCAGAGACAGAGACAGAGATAGAGACAGATACAAGGGCAGAGACAGAGACAGAGACAGAGACAGGGGCAGAGACAGAGACAGAGACAGAGACAGAGACAGAGACAGAGACAGAGACAGAGACAGAGACAGAGACAGAGGCAGAGACAGAGACAGAGACAGAGACAGAGACGGAGACAAAGGCCGAGAAGGAGGCAGAGACACAGACACAGACAAAGACGGAGACAGAGACAGAGACAGAGACAGAGACAGAGACAGAGACAGAGACAGAGACAGAGACAGAGACGGAGACAAAGACCGTGACAGAGGCAGAGACACAGACAGAGACAGAGACAGAGACAGGGAGAGACAGGGACGGAGACAAAGACCGAGACAGATGCAGAGACACAGACAGAGACAGAGACAGAGACAGAGACAGAGGCAGAGACAGAGACAGAGACAGAGACAGAGACAGGGGCAGAGACAGAGACAGAGACAGAGACAAAGACAGAGGCAGAGTCTCAGACAAAGACAGAGACAGAGACAGAGACTGAGACAGATACAAGGGCAGAGACAGAGACAGAGACAGAGACAGGGGCAGAGACAGAGACAGAGACAGAGACAGAGACAGAGACAGAGACAGAGACAGAGACAGAGGCAGAGACAGAGACAGAGACAGAGACAGAGACAGAGACAGAGACAAAGACAGAGGCAGAGTCTCAGACAGAGACAGAGACAGAGACAGAGACTGAGACAGAAAGAAGGGCAGAGACAGAGACAGAGACAGAGACAGGGGCAGAGACAGAGACAGAGACAGAGGCAGTGACAGAGACAGAGACAGAGACAGAGACAGAGACAGAGACAGAGACAGAGACAGAGACAGAGACGGAGACAGAGACAGAGACAGAGACAGAGACAGAAACAGAGACAGAGACAGAGACAGAGACAGAGACGGACGCAGAGACTGAGACAGAGGCAGAGACAGAGACAGAGACAGAGACCGTGAGAGAGACAGAGACAGAGACAGAGACAGCGACAGAGACAGAGACAGAGACGGAGACAAAGGCCGAGAAGGAGGCAGAGACACAGACACAGACAAAGACGGAGACAGAGACAGAGACAGAGACAGAGACAGGGACAGAGACAGAAGCAGAGACAGAGACAGAGACAAAGGCAGAGACAGAGACAGAGACTGAGACAGCGACAGGGACAGGAACAGGCAGAGGGACATGGACAGAGACTGAGGCAGAGACAGAGACAGATACGGGGACAGAGACAGAGGCAGAGATAGAGATAGAGACAGAGACGGAGACAGAGGCAGAGACACAGACAGAGACAAAGACAGAGACAGAGACAGAGACTGAGACAGCGACAGGGACAGGGAGAGGGACAGGGACAGAGACAGAGGCAGAGACAGAGACAGAGACAGAGATAGAGACAGAGACAGAGACAGAGACAGAGACAGAGACAGAGACAGAGACAGAGACAGAGACAGAGACAGAGACAGAGACAGAGACGGAGACAGAGACAGAGACAGAGACAGAGACAGAGACAGAGACAGAGACAGAGACAGAGACAGAGACAGAGACAGAGACAGAGACGGAGACAAAGACCGTGACAGAGGCAGAGACACAGACAGAGTCAGAGACAGAGACAGGGAGAGACAGGGACGGAGACAAAGACCGAGACAGATGCCGAGACACAGACAGAGACAGAGACAGAGACAGAGGCAGAGACAGAGACAGAGACAGAGACAGAGACTGAGACAGAGAGAAGGGCAGAGACAGAGACAGAGACAGAGACAGGGGCAGAGACAGAGACAGAGACAGAGGCAGTGACAGAGACAGAGACAGAGACAGAGACAGAGACAGAGACAGAGACAGAGACAGAGACAGAGACAGAGACAGAGACAGAGACAGAGACAGAGACGGAGACAGAGACAGAGACAGAGACAGAGACAGGAACAGAGACAGAGACAGAGACAGAGACAGCGACAGAGACAGAGACAGAGACAGAGACAGAGACAGAGGCAGAGTCTCAGACAGAGAAAGAGACAGAGACAGAGACAGAAACAGATACGGAGACAGAGACGGAGACAGAGACAGAGACAGAGACAGAGACAGAGACAGAGACAGAGACAGAGACAGAGACAGAGACAGAGACAGAGACGGAGACAAAGTCCGTGACAGAGGCAAGAGACACAGACAGAGACAGAGACAGAGACAGGGACAGAGACAGGGACGGAGACAAAGACCGAGACAGATGCAGAGATACAGACAGAGACAGAGACAGAGACAGAGACAGAGACAGAGACAGAGACAGAGACAGAGACAGACACAGAGACAGAGACAGAGACAGAGACAGAGACAGAAACAGAGACAGAGACAGATACGGGGACAGAGACAGAGGCAGAGATAGAGACAGAGACAGAGACGGAGACAGAGACAGACACAGAGACAGAGACAGAGACAGAGACAGAGACAGAGACAGAGACAGAGACAGAGACAGAGACAGAGACAGAAACAGAGACAGAGGCAGAGACAGAGACAGAGAGAGAGAGACAGAGACAGAGACGGAGACAAAGACCGGGACAGAGACAGAGACACAGACAGAGACAGAGACAGAGACAGAGACAGGGACATTGACAGGGACGGAGACAAAGACCGAGACAGATGCAGAGACACAGACAGAGACAGAGACAGAGACTGAGGCAGAGACAGAGACAGAGACAGAGACAGGGGCAGAGACAGAGACAGAGACAGAGACAAAGACAGAGGCAGAGTCTCAGACAGAGACAGAGACAGAGACAGAGACAGAGACTGAGGCAGCGACAGGGACAGGAACAGGCAGAGGGACATGGACAGAGACAGAGGCAGAGACAGAGACAGATACGGGGACAGAGACAGAGGCAGAGATAGAGAAAGAGACAGAGACGGAGACAGAGGCAGAGACACAGACAGAGACAAAGACAGAGACAGAGACAGAGACTGAGACAGCGACAGGGACAGGGAGAGGGACAGGGACAGAGACAGAGGCAGAGACAGAGACAGAGACAGAGACGGAGACAGAGACAGAGACAGAGACAGAGACAGAGAGACATAGGCACGGAGGCAGAGATGCAGAGACAGAGACAAAGAGACAGAGGCAGAGGCACACAGGCAGAGACCCAGAGGCAGAGACAGAGACAGAGATAGAGATAGAGACAGAGACAGAGACAGAGACAGAGACAGAGACAGAGACAGGGACAGAGACAGAGACAGAGACAGAGACAGAGGCAGAGACAGAGACAGAGACAGAGACAGAGACAGAGGCAGAGACAGAGACAGAGACAGAGAGAGAGACAGAGACAGAGACAGAGACGGAGACAGAAACAGAGACAGAGAAAGAGACAGAGACAGAGACAGAGACAGAGACAGAGACAGAGACAGAGACAGAGACAGAGACAGAGACAGAGACAGAGACAGAGACAGAGGCAGAGACGGAGACAGAGACAGAGACGGACGCAGAGACTGAGCCAGGGACAGAGACGGAAACAGAGACAGAGGGAGAGACAGCGACAGAGAAAGAGACAGAGACAGAGACAGAGACAGAGACAGAGACAGAGACAGAGACAGAGACAGAGACAGAGACAGAGACAGAGACAGAGACAGAGACAGAGACAGAGACAGAGACAGAGACAGAGACAGAGACAGAGACAGAGACGGACGCAGAGACTGAGACAGAGACAGAGACAGAGACGGAGACAGAGGCAGAGACACAGACAGAGACAAAGGCAGAGACAGAGACAGAGACTGAGACAGCGACAGGGACAGGAACAGGCAGAGGGACATGGACAGAGACAGAGGCAGAGACAGAGACAGATACGGGGACAGAGACAGAGGCAGAGATAGAGATAGAGACAGAGACGGAGACAGAGGCAGAGACACAGACAGAGACAAAGACAGAGACATAGACAGAGACTGAGACAGCGACAGGGACAGGGAGAGGGACAGGGACAGAGACAGAGGCAGAGACAGAGACAGAGACAGAGACAGAGACAGAGACAGAGAGACATAGGCACAGAGGCAGAGATGCAGAGACAGAGACAAAGAGACAGAGGCAGAGGCACACAGGCAGAGACCCAGAGACAGAGACAGAGACAGAGATAGAGATAGAGACAGAGACAGAGACAGAGACAGAGACAGAGACAGAGACAGAGACAGAGACAGAGACAGAGACAGAGACAGAGCCAGAGGCAGAGACAGAGACAGAGACAGAGACAGAGACAGGGGCAGAGACAGAGACAGAGACAGAGACAGAGACAGAGACAAAGACAGAGGCAGAGTCTCAGACAGAGACAGAGACAGAGACAAAGACAGAGGCAGAGTCTCAGACAGAGACAGAGACAGAGACAGAGACAGAGACTGAGACAGATACAGGGGCAGAGACAGAGACAGAGACAGAGACAGGGGCAGAGACAGAGACAGAGATAGAGACAGATACAAGGGCAGAGACAGAGACAGAGACAGAGACAGGGGCAGAGACAGAGACAGAGACAGAGACAGAGACAGAGACAGAGACAGAGACAGAGACAGAGACAGAGACAGAGGCAGAGACAGAGACAGAGACAGAGACAGAGACGGAGACAAAGGCCGAGAAGGAGGCAGAGACACAGACACAGACAAAGACGGAGACAGAGACAGAGACAGAGACAGAGACAGAGACAGAGACAGAGACAGAGACAGAGACAGAGACGGAGACAAAGACCGTGACAGAGGCAGAGACACAGACAGAGACAGAGACAGAGACAGGGAGAGACAGGGACGGAGACAAAGACCGAGACAGATGCAGAGACACAGACAGAGACAGAGACAGAGACAGAGACAGAGGCAGAGACAGAGACAGAGACAGAGACAGAGACAGGGGCAGAGACAGAGACAGAGACAGAGACAAAGACAGAGGCAGAGTCTCAGACAAAGACAGAGACAGAGACAGAGACTGAGACAGATACAAGGGCAGAGACAGAGACAGAGACAGAGACAGGGGCAGAGACAGAGACAGAGACAGAGACAGAGACAGAGACAGAGACAGAGACAGAGACAGAGGCAGAGACAGAGACAGAGACAGAGACAGAGACAGAGACAGAGACAAAGACAGAGGCAGAGTCTCAGACAGAGACAGAGACAGAGACAGAGACTGAGACAGAAAGAAGGGCAGAGACAGAGACAGAGACAGAGACAGGGGCAGAGACAGAGACAGAGACAGAGGCAGTGACAGAGACAGAGACAGAGACAGAGACAGAGACAGAGACAGAGACAGAGACAGAGACAGAGACGGAGACAGAGACAGAGACAGAGACAGAGACAGAAACAGAGACAGAGACAGAGACAGAGACAGAGACGGACGCAGAGACTGAGACAGAGGCAGAGACAGAGACAGAGACAGAGACCGTGAGAGAGACAGAGACAGAGACAGAGACAGCGACAGAGACAGAGACAGAGACGGAGACAAAGGCCGAGAAGGAGGCAGAGACACAGACACAGACAAAGACGGAGACAGAGACAGAGACAGAGACAGAGACAGGGACAGAGACAGAAGCAGAGACAGAGACAGAGACAAAGGCAGAGACAGAGACAGAGACTGAGACAGCGACAGGGACAGGAACAGGCAGAGGGACATGGACAGAGACTGAGGCAGAGACAGAGACAGATACGGGGACAGAGACAGAGGCAGAGATAGAGATAGAGACAGAGACGGAGACAGAGGCAGAGACACAGACAGAGACAAAGACAGAGACAGAGACAGAGACTGAGACAGCGACAGGGACAGGGAGAGGGACAGGGACAGAGACAGAGGCAGAGACAGAGACAGAGACAGAGATAGAGACAGAGACAGAGACAGAGACAGAGACAGAGACAGAGACAGAGACAGAGACAGAGACAGAGACAGAGACAGAGACAGAGACGGAGACAGAGACAGAGACAGAGACAGAGACAGAGACAGAGACAGAGACAGAGACAGAGACAGAGACAGAGACAGAGACAGAGACAGAGACGGAGACAAAGACCGTGACAGAGGCAGAGACACAGACAGAGTCAGAGACAGAGACAGGGAGAGACAGGGACGGAGACAAAGACCGAGACAGATGCCGAGACACAGACAGAGACAGAGACAGAGACAGAGGCAGAGACAGAGACAGAGACAGAGACAGAGACAGGGGCAGAGACAGAGACAGAGACAGAGACAAAGACAGAGGCAGAGTCTCAGACAGAGACAGTGAGAGAGACAGAGACAGAGACAGAGACAGAGACAGAGACAGAGACAGAGACAGAGGCAGAGTCTCAGACAGAGACAGAGACAGAGACAGAGACAGAGACAGAGACAGAGACAGGGGCAGAGACAGAGACAGAGACAGAGACAGAGACAGAGACAGAGACAGAGACAGAGACAGAGACAGAGACAGAGACAGAGACAGAGACAGATACGGGGACAGATGCAGAGTCTCAGACAGAGAAAGAGACAGAGACAGAGACAGAAACAGATACGGAGACAGAGACGGAGACAGAGACAGAGACAGAGACAGAGACAGAGACAGAGACAGAGACAGAGACAGAGACAGAGACAGAGCCAGAGGCAGAGACAGAGACAGAGACAGAGACAGAGACAGGGGCAGAGACAGAGACAG
>CAMAOD020000154.1:1125000-1127500 GCA_945859595.2 Megachile willughbiella
AGACAGAGGCAGAGTCTCAGACAGAGACAGAGACAGAGACAGAGACAGAGACAGAGACAGAGACAGGGGCAGAGACAGAGACAGAGACAGAGACAGAGACAGAGACAGAGACAGAGACAGAGACAGAGACAGAGACAGAGACAGAGACAGATACGGGGACAGATGCAGAGTCTCAGACAGAGAAAGAGACAGAGACAGAGACAGAAACAGATACGGAGACAGAGACGGAGACAGAGACAGAGACAGAGACAGAGACAGAGACAGAGACAGAGACAGAGACAGAGACAGAGACAGAGCCAGAGGCAGAGACAGAGACAGAGACAGAGACAGAGACAGAGACAGGGGCAGAGACAGAGACAGAGACAGAGACAGAGACAGAGACAGAGACAAAGACAGAGGCAGAGTCTCAGACAGAGACAGAGACAGAGACAGAGACAAAGACAGAGGCAGAGTCTCAGACAGAGACAGAGACAGAGACAGAGACTGAGACAGATACAGGGGCAGAGACAGAGACAGAGACAGAGACAGGGGCAGAGACAGAGACAGAGACAGAGACAGATACAAGGGCAGAGACAGAGACAGAGACAGAGACAGGGGCAGAGACAGAGACAGAGACAGAGACAGAGACAGAGACAGAGACAGAGACAGAGACAGAGACAGAGACAGAGACAGAGGCAGAGACAGAGACAGAGACAGAGACAGAGACAAAGACAGAGGCAGAGACAGAGACAGAGACAGAGACAGATACAAGGGCAGAGACAGAGACAGAGACAGAGACAGGGGCAGAGACAGAGACAGAGACAGAGACAGAGACAGAGACAGAGACAGAGACAGAGACAGAGACGGAGACAAAGACCGTGACAGAGGCAGAGACACAGACAGAGACAGAGACAGAGACAGGGAGAGACAGGGACGGAGACAAAGACCGAGACAGATGCAGAGACACAGACAGAGACAGAGACAAAGACAGAGACAGAGGCAGAGACAGAGACAGAGACAGAGACAGAGACAGGGGCAGAGACAGAGACAGAGACAGAGACAAAGACAGAGGCAGAGTCTCAGACAAAGACAGAGACAGAGACAGAGACTGAGACAGATACAAGGGCAGAGACAGAGACAGAGACAGAGACAGGGGCAGAGACAGAGACAGAGACAGAGACAGAGACAGAGACAGAGACAGAGACAGAGACAGAGACAGAGGCAGAGACAGAGACAGAGACAGAGACAGAGACAGAGACAGAGACAAAGACAGAGGCAGAGTCTCAGACAGAGACAGAGACAGAGACAGAGACTGAGACAGAGAGAAGGGCAGAGACAGAGACAGAGACAGAGACAGGGGCAGAGACAGAGACAGAGACAGAGGCAGTGACAGAGATAGAGACAGGGGCAGAGACAGAGACAGAGACAGAGACAAAGACAGAGGCAGAGTCTCAGACAAAGACAGAGACAGAGACAGAGACTGAGACAGATACAAGGGCAGAGACAGAGACAGAGACAGAGACAGGGGCAGAGACAGAGACAGAGACAGAGACAGAGACAGAGACAGAGACAGAGACAGAGACAGAGACAGAGGCAGAGACAGAGACAGAGACAGAGACAGAGACAGAGACAGAGACAAAGACAGAGGCAGAGTCTCAGACAGAGACAGAGACAGAGACAGAGACTGAGACAGAGAGAAGGGCAGAGACAGAGACAGAGAGAGAGACAGGGGCAGAGACAGAGACAGAGACAGAGGCAGTGACAGAGACAGAGACAGAGACAGAGACAGACACAGAGACAGAGACAGAGACAGAGACAGAGACAGAGACGGAGACAGAGACAGAGACAGAGACAGAGACAGAAACAGAGACAGAGACAGAGACAGAGACAGAGACGGACGCAGAGACTGAGACAGAGGCAGAGACAGAGACAGAGACAGAGACCGTGAGAGAGACAGAGACAGAGACAGAGACAGCGACAGAGACAGAGACAGAGACGGAGACAAAGGCCGAGAAGGAGGCAGAGACACAGACACAGACAAGGACGGAGACAGAGACAGAGACAGAGACAGAGACAGAGACAGGGACAGAGACAGAAGCAGAGACAGAGACAGAGACAGAGACAGAGACAGAGACAGAGACAGAGACAGAGACAGAGACAGAGACAGAGACAGAGACAGAGACAGCGACAGGGACAGGGACAGGGGCAGAGACAGAGACAGAGACAGAGACAAAGACAGAGGCAGAGTCTCAGACAAAGACAGAGACAGAGACAGAGACTGAGACAGATACAAGGGCAGAGACAGAGACAGAGACAGAGACAGGGGCAGAGACAGAGACAGAGACAGAGACAGAGACAGAGACAGAGACAGAGACAGAGACAGAGACAGAGGCAGAGACAGAGACAGAGACAGAGACAGAGACAGAGACAGAGACAAAGACAGAGGCAGAGTCTCAGACAGAGACAGAGACAGAGACAGAGACTGAGACAGAGAGAAGGGCAGAGACAGAGACAGAGAGAG
>CAMAOD020000154.1:1132500-1142500 GCA_945859595.2 Megachile willughbiella
AGACAGAGACAGAGACAGAGACAGAGACAGAGACAGAGACAGAGACAGAGACAGAGACAGAGACAGAGACAGAGACAAAGGCAGAGACAGAGACAGAGACTGAGGCAGCGACAGGGACAGGAACAGGCAGAGGGACATGGACAGAGACAGAGGCAGAGACAGAGACAGATACGGGGACAGAGACAGAGGCAGAGATAGAGAAAGAGACAGAGACGGAGACAGAGGCAGAGACACAGACAGAGACAGAGACAGAGACAGAGACAGAGACTGAGACAGCGACAGGGACAGGGAGAGGGACAGGGACAGAGACAGAGGCAGAGACAGAGACAGAGACAGAGACGGAGACAGAGACAGAGACAGAGACAGAGACAGAGAGACATAGGCACGGAGGCAGAGATGCAGAGACAGAGACAAAGAGACAGAGGCAGAGGCACACAGGCAGAGACCCAGAGACAGAGACAGAGACAGAGATAGAGATAGAGACAGAGACAGAGACAGAGACAGAGACAGAGACAGAGACAGGGACAGAGACAGAGACAGAGGCAGAGACAGAGACAGAGGCAGAGACAGAGACAGAGGCAGAGACAGAGACAGAGACAGAGACAGAGACAGAGACAGAGACAGAGACAGAGACAGAGACAGAGACAGAGACAGAGACAGAGACAGAGACAGATACAGAGACAGAGACAGAGACAGAGACAGAGACAGAGACAGAGACAGAGACAGAGACAGAGACAGAGACAGAGACGGAGACAGAGGCAGAGACACAGACAGAGACGAAGGCAGAGACAGAGACAGAGACTGAGACAGCGACAGGGACAGGAACAGGCAGAGGGACATGGACAGAGACAGAGGCAGAGACAGAGACAGATACGGGGACAGAGACAGAGGCAGAGATAGAGATAGAGACAGAGACTGAGACAGAGGCAGAGACACAGACAGAGACAAAGACAGAGACAGAGACAGAAACTGAGACAGCGACAGGGACAGGGAGAGGGACAGGGACGGAGACAAAGTCCGTGACAGAGGCAGAGACACAGACAGAGACAGAGACAGAGACAGGGACAGAGACAGGGACGGAGACAAAGACCGAGACAGATGCAGAGATACAGACAGAGACAGAGACAGAGACAGAGACAGAGACAGAGACAGAGACAGAGACAGAGACAGACACAGAGACAGAGACAGAGACAGAGACAGAGACAGAGACAGAAACAGAGACAGAGACAGATACGGGGACAGAGACAGAGGCAGAGATAGAGACAGAGACAGAGACGGAGACAGAGGCAGAGGCACAGACACAGACAAAGACAGAGACAGAGACAGAGACAGAGACAGAGACAGAGGCAGAGACAGAGACAGAGAGAGAGAGACAGAGACAGAGACGGAGACAAAGACCGGGACAGAGACAGAGACACAGACAGAGACAGAGACAGAGACAGAGACAGGGACATTGACAGGGACGGAGACAAAGACCGAGACAGATGCAGAGACACAGACAGAGACAGAGACAGAGACAGAGGCAGAGACAGAGACAGAGACAGAGACAGGGGCAGAGACAGAGACAGAGACAGAGACAAAGACAGAGGCAGAGACAGAGACAGAGACAGAGACAGAGACAGAGACAGAGACAGAGACAGAGACGGAGATAAAGTCCGTGACAGAGGCAGAGACACAGACAGAGACAGAGACAGAGACAGGGACAGAGACAGGGACGGAGACAAAGACCGAGACAGATGCAGAGATACAGACAGAGACAGAGACAGAGACAGAGACAGAGACAGAGACAGAGACAGAGACAGAGACAGAGACAGAGACAGACACAGAGACAGAGACAGAGACAGAGACAGAGACAGAGACAGAGACAGAGACAGAAACAGAGACAGAGAGATACGGGGACAGAGACAGAGGCAGAGATAGAGACAGAGACAGAGACGGAGACAGAGGCAGAGGCACAGACACAGACAAAGACAGAGACAGAGACAGAGACAGAGGCAGAGACAGAGACAGAGAGAGAGAGACAGAGACAGAGACGGAGACAAAGACCGGGACAGAGACAGAGACACAGACAGAGACAGAGACAGAGACAGAGACAGGGACATTGACAGGGACGGAGACAAAGACCGAGACAGATGCAGAGACACAGACAGAGACAGAGACAGAGACAGAGGCAGAGACAGAGACAGAGACAGAGACAGGGGCAGAGACAGAGACAGAGACAGAGACAAAGACAGAGGCAGAGTCTCAGACAGAGACAGAGACAGAGACAGAGACAGAGACAGAGACAGAGACAGAGACAGAGACAGAGACAGAGACACAGACAGAGACACAGACAGAGACAGAGTCAGAGACAGAGACAGAGACAGAGACAGAGACAGAGACAGAGACAGAGACAGAGACAGAGACAGAGACAGAGACAGCGACAGAGACAGAGACAGAGACAGAGACAGAGACAGAGACAGAGACGGAGACAGAGACAGAGACAGAGACAGAGACAGAGAGACATAGGCACGGAGGCAGAGATGCAGAGACAGAGACAAAGAGACAGAGGCAGAGGCACACAGGCAGAGACCCAGAGACAGAGACAGAGACAGAGATAGAGATAGAGACAGAGACAGAGACAGAGACAGAGACAGAGACAGAGACAGAGACGGACGCAGAGACTGCGACAGAGGCAGAGACAGAGACAGAGACAGAGACCGTGAGAGAGACAGAGACAGAGACAGAGACAGCGACAGAGACAGAGACAGAGACGGAGACAAAGGCCGAGAAGGAGGCAGAGACACAGACACAGACAAAGACGGAGACAGAGACAGAGACAGAGACAGAGACAGGGACAGAGACAGAAGCAGAGACAGAGACAGAGACAAAGGCAGAGACAGAGACAGAGACTGAGACAGCGACAGGGACAGGAACAGACAGAGGGACATGGACAGAGACTGAGGCAGAGACAGAGACAGATACGGGGACAGAGACAGAGGCAGAGATAGAGATAGAGACAGAGACGGAGACAGAGGCAGAGACACAGACAGAGACAAAGACAGAGACAGAGACAGAGACTGAGACAGCGACAGGGACAGGGAGAGGGACAGGGACAGAGACAGAGGCAGAGACAGAGACTGAGACAGAGACAGAGACAGAGACAGAGACAGAGACAGAGACAGAGACAGAGACAGAGACAGAGACAGAGACAGAGACAGAGACAGAGACAGAGACAGAGACAGAGACAGAGACAGAGACAGAGACAGAGACAGAGACAGAGACAGAGACAGAGACAGAGACAGAGACAGAGACAGAGACGGAGACAAAGACCGTGACAGAGGCAGAGACACAGACAGAGACAGAGACAGAGACAGGGAGAGACAGGGACGGAGACAAAGACCGAGACAGATGCCGAGACACAGACAGAGACAGAGACAGAGACAGAGGCAGAGACAGAGACAGAGACAGAGACAGAGACAGGGGCAGAGACAGAGACAGAGACAGAGACAAAGACAGAGGCAGAGTCTCAGACAGAGACAGTGAGAGAGACAGAGACAGAGACAGAGACAGAGACAGAGACAGAGACAGAGACAGAGGCAGAGTCTCAGACAGAGACAGAGACAGAGACAGAGACAGAGACAGAGACAGAGACAGAGACAGAGACAGAGACAGAGACAGAGACAGAGACAGAGACAGGGACAGAGACAGAGACAGAGACAGAGACAGAGACAGAGACAGAGACAGAGACAGAGACAGAGACAGAGACAGAGACAAAGGCAGAGACAGAGACAGAGACTGAGGCAGCGACAGGGACAGGAACAGGCAGAGGGACATGGACAGAGACAGAGGCAGAGACAGAGACAGAGACAGAGACAGGGGCAGAGACAGAGACAGAGACAGAGACAGATACAAGGGCAGAGACAGAGACAGAGACAGAGACAGGGGCAGAGACAGAGACAGAGACAGAGACAGAGACAGAGACAGAGACAGAGTCAGAGACAGAGACAGAGACAGAGGCAGAGACAGAGACAGAGACAGAGACAGAGACAAAGACAGAGGCAGAGTCTCAGACAGAGACAGAGAGAGAGACAGAGACAGAGACGGAGACAAAGACCGGGACAGAGACAGAGACACAGACAGAGACAGAGACAGAGACAGAGACAGGGACATTGACAGGGACGGAGACAAAGACCGAGACAGATGCAGAGACACAGACAGAGACAGAGACAGAGACAGAGGCAGAGACAGAGACAGAGACAGAGACAGGGGCAGAGACAGAGACAGAGACAGAGACAGAGACAGAAACAGAGACAGAGACAGATACGGGGACAGAGACAGAGGCAGAGATAGAGACAGAGACAGAGACGGAGACAGAGGCAGAGGCACAGACACAGACAAAGACAGAGACAGAGACAGAGACAGAGACAGAGGCAGAGACAGAGACAGAGAGAGAGAGACAGAGACAGAGACGGAGACAAAGACCGGGACAGAGACAGAGACACAGACAGAGACAGAGACAGAGACAGAGACAGAGACAGGGACATTGACAGGGACGGAGACAAAGACCGAGACAGATGCAGAGACACAGACAGAGACAGAGACAGAGACAGAGGCAGAGACAGAGACAGAGACAGAGACAGGGGCAGAGACAGAGACAGAGACAGAGACAAAGACAGAGGCAGAGACAGAGACAGAGACAGAGACAGAGACAGAGACAGAGACAGAGACAGAGACAGAGACAGAGACGGAGACAAAGTCCGTGACAGAGGCAGAGACACAGACAGAGACAGAGACAGAGACAGGGACAGAGACAGGGACGGAGACAAAGACCGAGACAGATGCAGAGATACAGACAGAGACAGAGACAGAGACAGAGACAGAGACAGAGACAGAGACAGAGACAGAGACAGAGACAGACACAGAGACAGAGACAGAGACAGAGACAGAGACAGAGACAAAGGCAGAGACAGAGACAGAGACTGAGGCAGCGACAGGGACAGGAACAGGCAGAGGGACATGGACAGAGACAGAGGCAGAGACAGAGACAGATACGGGGACAGAGACAGAGGCAGAGATAGAGAAAGAGACAGAGACGGAGACAGAGGCAGAGACACAGACAGAGACAGAGACAGAGACAGAGACAGAGACAGAGACTGAGACAGCGACAGGGACAGGGAGAGGGACAGGGACAGAGACAGAGGCAGAGACAGAGACAGAGACAGAGACGGAGACAGAGACAGAGACAGAGACAGAGACAGAGAGACATAGGCACGGAGGCAGAGATGCAGAGACAGAGACAAAGAGACAGAGGCAGAGGCACACAGGCAGAGACCCAGAGACAGAGACAGAGACAGAGATAGAGATAGAGACAGAGACAGGGACAGAGACAGGGACGGAGACAAAGACCGAGACAGATGCAGAGATACAGACAGAGACAGAGACAGAGACAGAGACAGAGACAGAGACAGAGACAGAGACAGAGACAGAGACAGAGACAGACACAGAGACAGAGACAGAGACAGAGACAGAGACAGAGACAGAGACAGAGTCAGAGACAGAGACAGAGACAGAGACAGAGACAGAGACAGAGACAGAGACAGGGACAGAGACAGAGACAGAGACAGAGACAGAGACAGAGACAGAGACAGAGACAGAGACAGAGACAGAGACAGAGACAAAGGCAGAGACAGAGACAGAGACTGAGGCAGCGACAGGGACAGGAACAGGCAGAGGGACATGGACAGAGACAGAGGCAGAGACAGAGACAGATACGGGGACAGAGACAGAGGCAGAGATAGAGAAAGAGACAGAGACGGAGACAGAGGCAGAGACACAGACAGAGACAGAGACAGAGACAGAGACAGAGACTGAGACAGCGACAGGGACAGGGAGAGGGACAGCGACAGAGACAGAGGCAGAGACAGAGACAGAGACAGAGACGGAGACAGAGACAGAGACAGAGACAGAGACAGAGAGACATAGGCACGGAGGCAGAGATGCAGAGACAGAGACAAAGAGACAGAGGCAGAGGCACACAGGCAGAGACCCAGAGACAGAGACAGAGACAGAGATAGAGATAGAGACAGAGACAGAGACAGAGACAGAGACAGAGACAGAGACAGGGACAGAGACAGAGACAGAGGCAGAGACAGAGACAGAGGCAGAGACAGAGACAGAGGCAGAGACAGAGACAGAGACAGAGACAGAGACAGAGACAGAGACAGAGACAGAGACAGAGACAGAGACAGAGACAGAGACAGATACAGAGACAGAGACAGAGACAGAGACAGAGACAGAGACAGAGACAGAGACAGAGACAGAGACAGAGACAGAGACAGAGACAGAGACGGAGACAGAGGCAGAGACACAGACAGAGACGAAGGCAGAGACAGAGACAGAGACTGAGACAGCGACAGGGACAGGAACAGGCAGAGGGACATGGACAGAGACAGAGGCAGAGACAGAGACAGATACGGGGACCGAGACAGAGGCAGAGATAGAGATAGAGACAGAGACTGAGACAGAGGCAGAGACACAGACAGAGACAAAGACAGAGACAGCGACAGAAACTGAGACAGCGACAGGGACAGGGAGAGGGACAGGGACGGAGACAAAGTCCGTGACAGAGGCAGAGACACAGACAGAGACAGAGACAGAGACAGGGACAGAGACAGGGACGGAGACAAAGACCGAGACAGATGCAGAGATACAGACAGAGACAGAGACAGAGACAGAGACAGAGACAGAGACAGAGACAGAGACAGACACAGAGACAGAGACAGAGACAGAGACAGAGACAGAGACAGAAACAGAGACAGAGACAGATACGGGGACAGAGACAGAGGCAGAGATAGAGACAGAGACAGAGACAAAGACAGAGGCAGAGTCTCAGACAGAGACAGAGACAGAGACAGAGACAGAGACAGAGACAGAGACAGAGACAGAGACAGAGACACAGACAGAGACACAGACAGAGACAGAGTCAGAGACAGAGACAGAGACAGAGACAGAGACAGAGACAGGGACAGAGACAGGGACGGAGACAAAGACCGAGACAGATGCAGAGATACAGACAGAGACAGAGACAGAGACAGAGACAGAGACAGAGACAGAGACAGAGACAGAGACAGAGACAGAGACAGAGACAGAGACAGAGACAGACACAGAGACAGAGACAGAGACAGAGACAGAGACAGAGACAGAGACAGAGACAGAAACAGAGACAGAGAGATACGGGGACAGAGACAGAGGCAGAGATAGAGACAGAGACAAAGACGGAGACAGAGGCAGAGGCACAGACACAGACAAAGACAGAGACAGAGACAGAGACAGAGGCAGAGACAGAGACAGAGAGAGAGAGACAGAGACAGAGACGGAGACAAAGACCGGGACAGAGACAGAGACACAGACAGAGACAGAGACAGAGACAGAGACAGGGACATTGACAGGGACGGAGACAAAGACCGAGACAGATGCAGAGACACAGACAGAGACAGAGACAGAGACAGAGGCAGAGACAGAGACAGAGACAGAGACAGGGGCAGAGACAGAGACAGAGACAGAGACAAAGACAGAGGCAGAGTCTCAGACAGAGACAGAGACAGAGACAGAGACAGAGACAGAGACAGAGACAGAGACAGAGACAGAGACAGAGACACAGACAGAGACACAGACAGAGACAGAGTCAGAGACAGAGACAGAGACAGAGACAGAGACAGAGACAGAGACAGAGACAGAGACAGAGACAGAGACAGAGACAGAGACAGCGACAGAGACAGAGACAGAGACAGAGACAGAGACAGAGACAGAGACGGAGACAGAGACAGAGACAGAGACAGAGACAGAGAGACATAGGCACGGAGGCAGAGATGCAGAGACAGAGGCAGAGGCACACAGGCAGAGACCCAGAGACAGAGACAGAGACAGAGATAGAGATAGAGACAGAGACAGAGACAGAGACAGAGACAGAGACAGAGACAGAGACGGACGCAGAGACTGAGACAGAGGCAGAGACAGAGACAGAGACCGTGAGAGAGACAGAGACAGAGACAGAGACTGCGACAGAGACAGAGACAGAGACGGAGACAAAGGCCGAGAAGGAGGCAGAGACACAGACACAGACAAAGACGGAGACAGAGACAGAGACAGAGACAGAGACAGGGACAGAGACAGAAGCAGAGACAGAGACAGAGACAAAGGCAGAGACAGAGACAGAGACTGAGACAGCGACAGGGACAGGAACAGACAGAGGGACATGGACAGAGACTGAGGCAGAGACAGAGACAGATACGGGGACAGAGACAGAGGCAGAGATAGAGATAGAGACAGAGACGGAGACAGAGGCAGAGACACAGACAGAGACAAAGACAGAGACAGAGACAGAGACTGAGACAGCGACAGGGACAGGGAGAGGGACAGGGACAGAGACAGAGGCAGAGACAGAGACAGAGACAGAGACAGAGACAGAGACAGAGACAGAGACAGAGACAGAGACAGAGACAGAGACAGAGACAGAGACAGAGACAGGGGCAGAGACAGAGACAGAGACAGAGACAGAGACAGAGACAGAGACAGAGACAGAGACAGAGACAGAGACAGAGACAGAGACAGAGACAGAGACAGAGACAGAGACAGAGACAGATACGGGGACAGATGCAGAGTCTCAGACAGAGAAAGAGACAGAGACAGAGACAGAGACAGAGACAGAGACAGAGACAGAGACAGAGACAGAGACAGAGACAGAGACAGAAACAGAGACAGAGACAGATACGGGGACAGAGACAGAGGCAGAGATAGAGACAGAGACAGAGACAAAGACAGAGGCAGAGTCTCAGACAGAGACAGAGACAGAGACAGAGACAGAGACAGAGACAGAGACAGAGACAGAGACAGAGACACAGACAGAGACACAGACAGAGACAGAGTCAGAGACAGAGACAGAGACAGAGACAGAGACAGAGACAGGGACAGAGACAGGGACGGAGACAAAGACCGAGACAGATGCAGAGATACAGACAGAGACAGAGACAGAGACAGAGACAGAGACAGAGACAGAGACAGAGACAGAGACAGAGACAGAGACAGAGACAGAGACAGAGACAGACACAGAGACAGAGACAGAGACAGAGACAGAGACAGAGACAGAGACAGAGACAGAAACAGAGACAGAGAGATACGGGGACAGAGACAGAGGCAGAGATAGAGACAGAGACAGAGACGGAGACAGAGGCAGAGGCACAGACACAGACAAAGACAGAGACAGAGACAGAGACAGAGGCAGAGACAGAGACAGAGAGAGAGAGACAGAGACAGAGACGGAGACAAAGACCGGGACAGAGACAGAGACACAGACAGAGACAGAGACAGAGACAGAGACAGGGACATTGACAGGGACGGAGACAAAGACCGAGACAGATGCAGAGACACAGACAGAGACAGAGACAGAGACAGAGGCAGAGACAGAGACAGAGACAGAGACAGGGGCAGAGACAGAGACAGAGACAGAGACAAAGACAGAGGCAGAGTCTCAGACAGAGACAGAGACAGAGACAGAGACAGAGACAGAGACAGAGACAGAGACAGAGACAGAGACAGAGACACAGACAGAGACACAGACAGAGACAGAGTCAGAGACAGAGACAGAGACAGAGACAGAGACAGAGACAGAGACAGAGACAGAGACAGAGACAGAGACAGAGACAGAGACAGCGACAGAGACAGAGACAGAGACAGAGACAGAGACAGAGACAGAGACGGAGACAGAGACAGAGACAGAGACAGAGACAGAGAGACATAGGCACGGAGGCAGAGATGCAGAGACAGAGGCAGAGGCACACAGGCAGAGACCCAGAGACAGAGACAGAGACAGAGATAGAGATAGAGACAGAGACAGAGACAGAGACAGAGACAGAGACAGAGACAGAGACGGACGCAGAGACTGAGACAGAGGCAGAGACAGAGACAGAGACAGAGACCGTGAGAGAGACAGAGACAGAGACAGAGACTGCGACAGAGACAG
>CAMAOD020000154.1:1152500-1157500 GCA_945859595.2 Megachile willughbiella
CGTGAGAGAGACAGAGACAGAGACAGAGACAGCGACAGAGACAGAGACAGAGACGGAGACAAAGGCCGAGAAGGAGGCAGAGACACAGACACAGACAAAGACGGAGACAGAGACAGAGACAGAGACAGAGACGGACGCAGAGACTGAGACAGAGGCAGAGACAGAGACAGAGACAGAGACCGTGAGAGAGACAGAGACAGAGACAGAGACAGCGACAGAGACAGAGACAGAGACGGAGACAAAGGCCGAGAAGGAGGCAGAGACACAGACACAGACAAAGACGGAGACAGAGACAGAGACAGAGACAGAGACAGAGACAGGGACAGGGACAGAGACAGAAGCAGAGACAGAGACAGAGACAAAGGCAGAGACAGAGACAGAGACTGAGACAGCGACAGGGACAGGAACAGACAGAGGGACATGGACAGAGACTGAGGCAGAGACAGAGACAGATACGGGGACAGAGACAGAGGCAGAGATAGAGATAGAGACAGAGACGGAGACAGAGGCAGAGACACAGACAGAGACAAAGACAGAGACAGAGACAGAGACTGAGACAGCGACAGGGACAGGGAGAGGGACAGGGACAGAGACAGAGGCAGAGACAGAGACAGAGACAGAGACAGAGACAGAGACAGAGACAGAGACAGAGACAGAGACAGAGACAGAGACAGAGACAGAGACAGAGACAGAGACAGAGACAGAGACAGAGACAGAGACAGAGACAGAGACAGAGACAGAGACAGAGACAGAGACAGAGACAGAGACAGAGACAGAGACAGAGACAGAGACAGAGACAGAGACAGAGACAGAGACAGAGACAGAGACAGAGACGGAGACAAAGACCGTGACAGAGGCAGAGACACAGACAGAGACAGAGACAGAGACAGGGAGAGACAGGGACGGAGACAAAGACCGAGACAGATACCGAGACACAGACAGAGACAGAGACAGAGACAGAGGCAGAGACAGAGACAGAGACAGAGACAGAGACAGAGACAGGGGCAGAGACAGAGACAGAGACAGAGACAAAGACAGAGGCAGAGTCTCAGACAGAGACAGTGAGAGAGACAGAGACAGAGACAGAGACAGAGACAGAGACAGAGACAGAGACAGAGGCAGAGTCTCAGACAGAGACAGAGACAGAGACAGAGACAGAGACAGAGACAGAGACAGAGACAGAGGCAGAGTCTCAGACAGAGACAGAGACAGAGACAGAGACAGAGACAGAGACAGAGACAGAGACAGGGGCAGAGACAGAGACAGAGACAGAGACAGAGACAGAGACAGAGACAGAGACAGAGACAGAGACAGAGACAGAGACAGATACGGGGACAGATGCAGAGTCTCAGACAGAGAAAGAGACAGAGACAGAGACAGAAACAGATACGGAGACAGAGACGGAGACAGAGACAGAGACAGAGACAGAGACAGAGACAGAGACAGAGACAGAGACAGAGACAGAGACAGAGCCAGAGCCAGAGGCAGAGACAGAGACAGAGACAGAGACAGAGACAGGGGCAGAGACAGAGACAGAGACAGAGACAGAGACAGAGACAAAGACAGAGGCAGAGTCTCAGACAGAGACAGAGACAGAGACAGAGACAAAGACAGAGGCAGAGTCTCAGACAGAGACAGAGACAGAGACAGAGACTGAGACAGATACAGGGGCAGAGACAGAGACAGAGACAGAGACAGGGGCAGAGACAGAGACAGAGACAGAGACAGATACAAGGGCAGAGACAGAGACAGAGACAGAGACAGGGGCAGAGACAGAGACAGAGACAGAGACAGAGACAGAGACAGAGACAGAGACAGAGACAGAGACAGAGACAGAGACAGAGGCAGAGACAGAGACAGAGACAGAGACAGAGACAAAGACAGAGGCAGAGTCTCAGACAGAGACAGAGAGAGAGACAGAGACAGAGACGGAGACAAAGACCGGGACAGAGACAGAGACACAGACAGAAACAGAGACAGAGACAGAGACAGGGACATTGACAGGGACGGAGACAAAGACCGAGACAGATGCAGAGACACAGACAGAGACAGAGACAGAGACAGAGGCAGAGACAGAGACAGAGACAGAGACAGGGGCAGAGACAGAGACAGAGACAGAGACAGAGACAGAGACAGAGACAGAGACAGAGACAGAGACAGAGACAGAGACAGAGACAGAGACAGAGACAGAGACAGAGACAGAGACGGAGACAAAGACCGTGACAGAGGCAGAGACACAGACAGAGACAGAGACAGAAACAGGGAGAGACAGGGACGGAGACAAAGACCGAGACAGATGCAGAGACACAGACAGAGACAGAGACAGAGACAGAGGCAGAGACAGAGACAGAGACAGAGACAGAGACAGAGACAGGGGCAGAGACAGAGACAGAGACAGAGACAAAGACAGAGGCAGAGTCTCAGACAAAGACAGAGACAGAGACAGAGACTGAGACAGATACAAGGGCAGAGACAGAGACAGAGACAGAGACAGAGACAGAGACAGAGACAGAGACAGAGACAGAGACAGAGACAGAGACAGAGACAGAGACAGAGACAGAGACAGAGACAGAGACAGAGACAGAGACAGAGACAGAGACAGAGACAGAGACGGAGACAAAGACCGTGACAGAGGCAGAGACACAGACAGAGACAGAGACAGAGACAGGGAGAGACAGGGACGGAGACAAAGACCGAGACAGATGCAGAGACACAGACAGAGACAGAGACAGAGACAGAGGCAGAGACAGAGACAGAGACAGAGACAGAGACAGGGGCAGAGACAGAGACAGAGACAGAGACAAAGACAGAGGCAGAGTCTCAGACAGAGACAGAGACAGAGACAGAGACTGAGACAGATACAAGGGCAGAGACAGAGACAGAGACAGAGACAGGGGCAGAGACAGAGACAGAGACAGAGGCAGTGACAGAGACAGAGACAGAGACAGAGACAGATACGGGGACAGAGACAGAGGCAGAGATAGAGACAGAGACAGAGACGGAGACAGAGGCAGAGGCACAGACACAGACAGAGACAAAGACAGAGACAGAGACAGAGACAGAGGCAGAGACAGAGACAGAGAGAGAGACAGAGACAGAGACGGAGACAAAGACCGGGACAGAGACAGAGACACAGACAGAGACAGAGACAGAGACAGAGACAGGGACATTGACAGGGACGGAGACAAAGACCGAGACAGATGCAGAGACACAGACAGAGACAGAGACAGAGACAGAGGCAGAGACAGAGACAGAGACAGAGACAGGGGCAGAGACAGAGACAGAGACAGAGACAAAGACAGAGGCAGAGTCTCAGACAGAGACAGAGGCAGAGACAGAGACAGAGACAGAGACAGAGACAGAGACAGAGACAGAGACAGAGACAGAGACAGAGACAGAGACAGAGACAGAGACAGAGACAGAGACAGAGACAGAGACAGAGACAGAGACAGAGACAGAGACAGAGACAGAGACAGAGACAGAGACAGAGACAGAGACAGAGACAGAGACAGAGACAGAGACAGAGACAGAGACAGAGACAGAGACAGAGACAGAGACAGAGACAGAGACAGAGACAGAGACAGAGACAGAGACAGAGACAGAGACAGAGACAGAGACAGAGACAGAGACAGAGACAGAGACAGAGACAGAGACAGAGACAGAGACAGAGACAGAGACAGAGACGGAGACAAAGACCGTGACAGAGGCAGAGACACAGACAGAGACAGAGACAGAGACAGGGAGAGACAGGGACGGAGACAAAGACCGAGACAGATGCAGAGACACAGACAGAGACAGAGACAGAGACAGAGACAGAGGTAGAGACAGAGACAGAGACAGAGACAGAGACAGGGGCAGAGACAGAGACAGAGACAGAGACAAAGACAGAGGCAGAGTCTCAGACAAAGACAGAGACAGAGACAGAGACTGAGACAGATACAAGGGCAGAGACAGAGACAGAGACAGAGACAGGGGCAGAGACAGAGACAGAGACAGAGACAGAGACAGAGACAGAGACAGAGACAGAGACAGAGGCAGAGACAGAGACAGAGACAGAGACAGAGACAGAGACAGAGACAAAGACAGAGGCAGAGTCTCAGACAGAGACAGAGACAGAGACAGAGACTGAGACAGAGAGAAGGGCAGAGACAGAGACAGAGACAGAGACAGGGGCAGAGACAGAGACAGAGACAGAGGCAGTGACAGAGACAGAGACAGAGACAGAGACAGAGACAGAGACAGAGACAGAGACAGAGACAGAGACAGAGACAGAGACAGAGACATAGACGGAGACAGAGACAGAGACAGAGACAGAGACAGAGACAGAGACAGAAACAGAGACAGAGACAGAGACAGAGACAGAGACGGACGCAGAGACTGAGACAGAGGCAGAGACAGAGACAGAGACAGAGACCGTGAGAGAGACAGAGACAGAGACAGAGACAGCGACAGAGACAGAGACAGAGACGGAGACAAAGGCCGAGAAGGAGGCAGAGACACAGACACAGACAAAGACGGAGACAGAGACAGAGACAGAGACAGAGACAGGGACAGAGACAGAAGCAGAGACAGGGACAGAGACAGAGACAGAGACAGAGACAGAGACAGAGACAGAGACAGAGACAGAGACAGAGACAGAGACAGAGACAGAGACAGAGACAGAGACAGAGACAGCGACAGGGACAGGGAGAGGGACAGGGACAGAGACAGAGGCAGAGACAGAGACAGAGACAGAGACAGAGACAGAGACAGAGACAGAAACAGAGACAGAGACAGAGACAGAGACAGAGACAGAGACAGGGGCAGAGACAGAGACAGAGACAGAGACAGAGACAAAGACAGAGGCAGAGTCTCAGACAGAGACAGAGACAGAGACAGAGACAGGGACATTGACAGGGACGGAGACAAAGACCGAGACAGATGCAGAGACACAGACAGAGACAGAGACAGAGACAGAGGCAGAGACAGAGACAGAGACAGAGACAGGGGCAGAGACAGAG
>CAMAOD020000154.1:1162500-1165000 GCA_945859595.2 Megachile willughbiella
ACAGAGACAGAGACAGAGACAGAGACAGAGACAGAAACAGAGGCAGAGACAGCGACAGGGACAGGGAGAGGGACAGGGACAGAGACAGAGGCGGAGACAGAGACAGAGGCAGAGACAGAGACAGAGACAGAGAGACATAGGCACGGAGGCAGAGATGCAGAGACAGAGACAAAGAGACAGAGGCAGAGGCACACAGGCAGAGACCCAGAGACAGAGACAGAGACAGAGATAGAGACAGAGACAGTGACAGAGATAGAGACAGAGACAGAGACAGAGACAGAGACAGAGACAGAGACAGAGACAGAGACAGAGACAGAGACAGCGACAGGGACAGGGAGAGGGACAGGGACAGAGACAGAGGCGGAGACAGAGACAGAGACAGAGACAGCGACAGGGACAGGGAGAGGGACAGGGACAGAGACAGAGGCAGAGACAGAGACAGAGACAGAGACGGAGACAGAGACAGAGACAGAGACAGAGACAGAGAGACATAGGCACGGAGGCAGAGATGCAGAGTCAGAGACAAGGAGACAGAGGCAGAGGCACACAGGCAGAGACCCAGAGACAGCGACAGAGACAGAGATAGAGACAGAGACAGAGACAGAGGTAGAGACAGAGACAGAGACAGAGACAGAGACAGAGACAGAGACAGCGACAGGGACAGGGAGAGGGACAGGGACAGAGACAGAGGCGGAGACAGAGACAGAGACAGAGACAGCGACAGGGACAGGGAGAGGGACAGGGACAGAGACAGAGGCGGAGACAGAGACAGAGACAGGGACAGAGACAGAAACAGAGACAGAGACAGATACGGGGACAGAGACAGAGGCAGAGACAGGGACAGAGACAGAGACGGAGACAGAGGCAGAGGCACAGACACAGACAGAGACAAAGACAGAGACAGAGACAGAGACAGAGACAGAGACAGAGACAGAGACAGAGGCAGATACGGAGACAGAGACAGAGACGGACGCAGAGACTGAGCCAGGGACAGAGACGGAAACAGAGACAGAGGGAGAGACAGCGACAGAGAAAGAGACAGAGACAGAGACAGAGACAGAGACAGAGACAGAGACAGAGACAGAGACAGAGACAGAGACAGAGACAGAGACAGAGACAGAGACGGACGCAGAGACTGAGACAGAGGCAGAGAAAGAGACAGAGACAGAGACAGTGATAGAGACAGAGACAGAGACAGAGACAGAGACAGAGACAGAGACAGAGGCAGAGTCTCAGACAGAGACAGAGACAGAGACAGAGACTGAGACAGAGACAAGGGCAAAGACAGAGACAGAGACAGAGACAGGGGCAGAGACAGAGACAGAGACAGAGACAGAGACAGAGACAGAGACAGAGACAGAGACAGAGACAGAGACAGAGACAGAGACAGAGACAGAGACAGAGACAGAGACAGAGACAGAGACAGAGACAGAGACAGAGACAGAGACAGAGACAGAGACAGAGGCAGAGACTGAGACTGAGACAGAGACAGAGACAGAGACAGAGACAGAGACAGAGACAGAGACAGAGACAGAGACAGAGACAGAGACAGAGACAGATACGGGGACAGTTGCAGAGTCTCAGACAGAGAAAGAGACAGAGACAGAGACAGAAACAGATACGGAGACAGAGACGGAGACAGAGACAGAGACAGAGACAGAGACAGAGACAGAGACAAAGACAGAGACAGAGACAGAGACAGAGGTAGAGACAGAGACAGAGACAGAGACAGAGACAGAGACAGCGGCAGGGACAGGGAGAGGGACAGGGACAGAGACAGAGGCAGAGACAGAGACAGAGACAGAGACGCAGACAGAGACAGAGACAGAGACGGAGACAGAGAGACATAGGCACGGAGGCAGAGATGCAGAGACAGAGACAAAGAGACAGAGGCAGAGGCACACAGGCAGAGACCCAGAGACAGAGACAGAGACAGAGACAGAGATAGAGACAGAGACAGAGACAGAGATAGAGACAGAGACAGAGACAGAGACAGAGACAGAGACAGAGACAGAGACAGAAACAGAGGCAGAGACAGCGACAGGGACAGGGAGAGGGACAGGGACAGAGACAGAGGCGGAGACAGAGACAGAGGCAGAGACAGAGACAGAGACAGAGAGACATAGGCACGGAGGCAGAGATGCAGAGACAGAGACAAAGAGACAGAGGCAGAAGCACACAGGCAGAGACCCAGAGACAGAGACAGAGACAGAGATAGAGACAGAGACAGTGACAGAGATAGAGACAGAGACAGAGACAGAGACAGAGACAGAGACAGAGACAGAGACAGAGACAGAGACAGAGACAGCGACAGGGACAGGGAGAGGGACAGGGACAGAGACAGAGGCGGAGACAGAGACAGAGACAGAGACAGCGACAGGGACAGGGAGAGGGACAGGGACAGAGACAGAGGCAGAGACAGAGACAGAGACAGAGACGGAGACAGAGACAGAGACAGAGACAGAGACAGAGAGACATAGGCACGGAGGCAGAGATGCAG
>CAMAOD020000154.1:1170000-1180000 GCA_945859595.2 Megachile willughbiella
ACAGAGACAGAGACAGAGACAGAGACAGAGACAGAGACAGAGACAGAGACAGAGACAGAGACAGAGACAGAGACAGAGACAGAGACAGAGACAGAGACAGAGACAGAGACAGAGACAAAGACAGAGACAGAAACAGGGACAGAGACAGAGACAGAAGCAGAGACAGAGACAGAGACAGAGACGGAGACAGGGGCGGAGACAGATGCATAGACAGAGACAGAGACAGAGACAGAGACAGAGACAGAGGTAGAGACAGCGACAGAGGCAGAGACAGATACGGGGACAGAGACAGAGGCAGAGATAGAGATAGAGACAGAGACGGAGACAGAGGCAGAGACACAGACAGAGACAAAGACAGAGACAGAGACAGAGACAGAGACAGAGACAGAGACAGAGACAGAGTCAGAGACGGAGACAGTGACAGAGACAGAGACAGAGACAAAGACAGAGACAGAAACAGGGGCAGAGACAGAGACAGAAACAGAGACAGAGACAGAGACAAAGACAGAGACAGAGACAGAGACAGAGACAGGGGCAGAGACAGAGACAGAGAGAGACAAAGACAGAGGCAGAGTCTCAGACAGAGACAGAGACAGAGACAGAGACAGAGACAGAGACAGGGGCAGAGACAGAGACAGAGAGAGACAAAGACAGAGGCAGAGTCTCAGACAGAGACAGAGACAGAGACAGAGACAGAGACAGAGACAGAGACAGAGACAGAGACAGAGACAGAGACAGAGACAGAGACAGAGACAGAGACAGAGACAGAGACAGAGACAGAGACAGAGACAGAGACAGAGACAGAGACAGAGACAGAGACAGAGACAGAGACAGAGACAGAGACAGAGACAGAGACAGAGACAGAGACAGAGACAGAGACAGAGACAGAGACAGAGACAGAGACAGAGACAGAGACAGAGACAGAGACAGAGACAGAGACACAGACAGAGACAGAGACAGAGACAGGGAGAGACAGGGACGGAGACAAAGACCGAGACAGATGCAGAGACACAGACAGAGACAGAGACAGAGACAGAAGCAGAGACAGAGACAGCGACAGGGACAGACACAGAGACAGAGACAGAGACAGAGACGGAGGCAGAGTCAGAGACGGAGACAGTGACAGAGACAGAGACAGAGACAAAGACAGACACAGAAACAGGGGCAGAGACAGAGACAGATACAAGGGCAGAGACAGAGACAGAGACAGAGACAGGGGCAGAGACAGAGACAGAGACAGAGACAGAGACAGAGACAGAGACAGAGACAGAGACAGAGGCAGAGACAGAGACAGAGACAGAGACAGAGACAGAGACAGAGACAGAGACAAAGACAGAGGCAGAGTCTCAGACAGAGACAGAGACAGAGACGGAGACAGTGACAGAGACAGAGACAGAGACAGCGACAGGGACAGGGAGAGGGACAGGGACAGAGACAGAGGCGGAGACAGAGACAGAGACAGGGACAGAGACAGAAACAGAGACAAAGACAGATACGGGGACAGAGACTGAGGCAGAGACAGGGACAGAGACAGAGACGGAGACAGAGGCAGAGGCACAGACACAGACAGAGACAAAGACAGAGACAGAGACAGAGACAGAGACAGAGACAGCGACAGGGACAGACACAGAGACAGAGACAGAGACAGAGACGGAGGCAGAGTCAGAGACGGAGACAGTGACAGAGACAGAGACAGAGACAAAGACAGACACAGAAACAGGGGCAGAGACAGAGACAGAAACAGAGACAGAGACAGAGACAAAGACAGAGACAGAGACAGAGACAGAGGTAGAGACTGAGACAGAGACAGAGACAGAGACAGAGACAGCGGCAGGGACAGGGAGAGGGACAGGGACAGAGACAGAGGCAGAGACAGAGACAGAGACAGAGACAGAGACAGAGACAGAGGCGGAGACTGAGACTGAGACAGAGACAGAGACAGAGACAGAGACAGAGACAGAGACAGAGACAGAGACAGAGACAGAGACAGAGACAGAGACAGAGACAGAGACAGAGACAGAGACAGAGACAGAGACAGAGACAGAGACAGAGACAGAGACACAGACAGAGACAGAGACAGAGACAGGGAGAGACAGGGACGGAGACAAAGACCGAGACAGATGCAGAGACACAGACAGAGACAGAGACAGAGACAGAAGCAGAGACAGAGACAGAGACAGAGACAGAGACAGAGACAGGGGCAGAGACAGAGACAGAGACAGAGACAAAGACAGAGGCAGAGTCTCAGACAGAGACAGAGGCAGAGACAGAGACTGAGACAGATACAAGGGCAGAGACAGAGACAGAGACAGAGACAGGGGCAGAGACAGAGACAGAGACAGAGACAGAGACAGAGACAGAGACAGAGACAGAGACAGAGACAGAGACAGAGACAGAGACAGAGACAGAGACAGAGACAGAGACAGAGGCAGAGACAGAGACAGAGACAGAGACAGAGGCAGAGACAGAGACAGAGACAGAGACAAAGACAGAGGCAGAGTCTCAGACAGAGACAGAGACAGAGACAGAGACAGAGACAGAGACAGAGACAGAGACAGAGACAGAGACAGAGACAGAGACAGAGACAGAGACAGAGACAGAGACAGAGACAGAGACAGAGGCAGAGACAGAGACAGTGACAGAGACAGAGACAGAGACAGAGACAAAGACAGAGGCAGATTCTCAGACAGAGTCAGAGACAGAGACAGAGACAGAGACTGAGACAGAGACAAGGGCAGAGACAGAGACAGAGGCAGAGACAGGGGCAGAGACAGAGACAGCGACAGAGGCAGAGACAGAGACGGAGACAAAGGCCGAGAAAGAGGCAGAAACACAGACACAGACAAAGACGGAGACAGAGACAGAGACAGAGACAGGGACAGAGACAGAGGCAGAGACAGGGGCAGAGACAGAGACAGAGAGAGACAAAGACACAGGCAGAGTCTCAGACAGAGACAGAGACAGAGACAGAGACAGAGACAGAGACAGAGACAGAGACAGAGACAGAGACAGGGGCAGAGACAGAGACAGAGAGAGACAAAGACAGAGGCAGAGTCTCAGACAGAGACAGAGACAGAGACAGAGACAGAGACAGAGACAGAGACAGAGACAGAGACAGAGACAGAGACAGAGACAGAGACAGAGACAGAGACAGAGACAGAGACAGAGACAGAGACAGAGACAGAGACAGAGACAGAGACAGAGACAGAGACAGAGACAGAGACAGAGACAGAGACAGAGACAGAGACAGAGACAGAGACAGAGACAGAGACAGAGACACAGACAGAGACAGAGACAGAGACAGGGAGAGACAGGGACGGAGACAAAGACCGAGACAGGTGCAGAGACACAGACAGAGACAGAGACAGAGACAGAAGCAGAGACAGAGACAGAGACAGAGACAGAGACAGGGGCAGAGACAGAGACAGAGACAGAGACAAAGACAGAGGCAGAGTCTCAGACAGAGACAGAGACAGAGACAGAGACTGAGACAGATACAAGGGCAGAGACAGAGACAGAGACAGAGACAGGGGCAGAGACAGAGACAGAGACAGAGACAGAGACAGAGACAGAGACAGAGACAGAGACAGAGACAGAGGCAGAGACAGAGACAGAGACTGAGACAGAGACAGAGACAGAGACAAAGACAGAGGCAGAGTCTCAGACAGAGACAGAGACAGAGACAGAGACTGAGACAGAGAGAAGGGCAGAGACAGAGACAAAGACAGAGACAGGGGCAGAGACAGAGACAGAGACAGAGGCAGTGACAGAGACAGAGACAGAGACAGAGACAGAGACAGGGACATTGACAGGGACGGAGACAAAGACCGAGACAGATGCAGAGACACAGACAGCGACAGAGACAGAGACAGAGACAGAGACAGAGACGGAGACAGTGACAGAGACAGAGACAGAGACAAAGACAGAGACAGAAACAGGGACAGAGACAGAGACAGAAACAGAGACAGAGACAGAGACAAAGACAGAGACAGAGACAGAGACGGAGACAGGGGCGGAGACAGATGCATAGACAGAGACAGAGACAGAGACAGAGACAGAGACAGAGGTAGAGACAGAGACAGAGGCAGAGAAAGATACGGGGACAGAGACAGAGGCAGAGATAGAGATAGAGACAGAGACGGAGACAGTGGCAGAGACACAGACAGAGACAAAGACAGAGACAGAGACAGAGACAGAGACAGAGACAGAGACAGAGTCAGAGACGGAGACAGTGACAGAGACAGAGACAGAGACAAAGACAGACACAGAAACAGGGGCAGAGACAGAGACAGAAACAGAGACAGAGACAGAGACAAAGACAGAGACAGAGACAGAGACAGAGGTAGAGACAGAGACAGAGACAGAGACAGAGACAGAGACAGCGGCAGGGACAGGGAGAGGGACAGGGACAGAGACAGAGGCAGAGACAGAGACAGAGACAGAGACGCAGACAGAGACAGAGACAGAGACGGAGACAGAGAGACATAGGCACGGAGGCAGAGATGCAGAGACAGAGACAAAGAGACAGAGGCAGAGGCACACAGGCAGAGACCCAGAGACAGAGTCAGAGACAGAGATAGAGACAGAGACAGGGACAGAGATAGAGACAGAGACAGAGACAGAGACAGAGACAGAGACAGAGACAGAGACAGAGACAGAGACAGAGGCAGAGACAGCGACAGGGACAGGGAGAGGGACAGGGACAAAGACAGAGGCGGAGACAGAGACAGAGACAGAGACAGAGACAGAGACAGAGACAGAGAGACATAGGCACGGAGGCAGAGATGCAGAGACAGAGACAAAGAGACAGAGGCAGAGGCACACAGGCAGAGACCCAGAGACAGAGACAGAGACAGAGATAGAGACAGAGACAGTGACAGAGATAGAGACAGAGACAGAGACAGAGACAGAGACAGAGACAGAGACAGAGACAGAGACAGAGACAGAGACAGAGACAGAGACGGAGACAGAGACAGAGACAGAGACAGAGACAGAGAGACATAGGCACGGAGGCAGAGATGCAGAGACAGAGACAAAGAGACAGAGGCAGAGGCACACAGGCAGAGACCCAGAGACAGCGACAGAGACAGAGATAGAGACAGAGACAGAGACAGAGATAGAGACAGAGACAGAGACAGAGACAGAGACAGAGACAGAGACAGAGACAGAGACAGAGACAGAGACGGAGACAGAGACAGAGACAGAGACAGAGACAGAGACAGCGACAGGGACAGGGAGAGGGACAGGGACAGAGACAGAGGCGGAGACAGAGACAGAGACAGGGACAGAGACAGAAACAGAGACAGAGACAGATACGGGGACAGAGACAGAGGCAGAGACAGGGACAGAGACAGAGACGGAGACAGAGGCAGAGGCACAGACACAGACAGAGACAAAGACAGAGACAGAGACAGAGACAGAGACAGAGACAGAGACAGCGACAGGGACAGAGACAGAGACAGAGACGGAGACAGTGACAGAGACAGAGACAGAGACAAAGACAGAGACAGGAACAGGGACAGAGACAGAGACAGAAGCAGAGACAGAGACAGAGACAAAGACAGAGACAGAGACAGAGACGGAGTCAGGGACAGAGACAGATGCATAGACAGAGACAGAGACAGAGACAGAGACAGACACAGAGGTAGAGACAGAGACAGAGACAGAGACAGAGGTAGAGACAGAGACAGAGACAGAGACAGAGACAGAGACAGAGACAGCGGCAGAGGCAGAGACTGAGACTGAGACAGAGACAGAGACAGAGACAGGGGCAGAGACAGAGACAGAGACAGAGACAGAGACAAAGACAGAGGCAGAGTCTCAGAAAGAGACAGAGACTGAGACAGAGACAGAGACAGAGACAGAGACAGAGACAGAGACAGAGACAGAGACAGAGACAGAGACAGAGACAGAGACAGAGACAGAGACAGAGACAGAGACAGAGGCAGAGACAGAGACAGAGACAGAGACAGAGACAGAGACAGAGACAAAGACAGAGGCAGAGTCTCAGACAGAGACAGAGACAGAGACAGAGACAGAGACTGAGACAGAGACAAGGGCAGAGACAGAGACAGAGACAGAGACAGGGGCAGAGACAGAGACAGAGACAGAGACAAAGACAGAGGCAGAGTCTCAGACAGAGACAGAGACAGAGACAGAGACTGAGACAGAGAGAAGGGCAGAGACAGAGACAGAGACAGAGACAGGGGCAGAGACAGAGACAGAGACAGAGGCAGTGACAGAGACAGAGACAGAGACAGAGACAGAGACAGGGGCAGATTCTCAGACAGAGTCAGAGACAGAGACAGAGACAGAGACTGTGACAGAGACAAGGGCAGAGACAGAGACAGAGGCAGAGACAGGGGCAGAGACAGAGACAGCGACAGAGACAGAGACAGAGACGGAGACAAAGGCCGAGAAAGAGGCAGAAACACAGACACAGACAAAGACGGAGACAGAGACTGAGACAGAGACAGGGACAGAGACAGAGACAGAGGCAGAGACAGAGACAGAGACAGAGACAGAGACAGAGACAGAGACAGAGGCAGAGACTGAGACTGAGACAGAGACAGAGACCGAGACAGAGACAGAGACAGAGACAGAGACAGATACGGGGACAGAGAGAGAGGCAGAGATAGAGATAGTGACAGAGACGGAGACAGAGTCAGAGACACAGACAGAGCCAAAGACAGAGACAGAGACAGAGACAGAGACAGAGACAGCGACAGGGACAGGGAGAGGGACAGGCACAGAGACAGAGACAGAGACAGAGACAGAGACAGAGACAGAGACAGAGAGAGAGACAGAGACAGAGACAGATACGGGGACAGAGAGAGAGGCAGAGATAGAGATAGTGACAGAGACGGAGACAGAGTCAGAGACACAGACAGAGCCAAAGACAGAGACAGAGACAGAGACAGAGACAGAGACAGCGACAGGGACAGGGAGAGGGACAGGCACAGAGACAGAGACAGAGACAGAGACAGAGACAGAGACAGAGACAGAGAGAGAGACAGAGACAGAGACAGAGACAGAGACAGAGGCAGAGTCTCAGACAGGGAAAGAGACAGAGACAGAGACAGAGACAGACACGGAGACAGAGACAGAGACAGAGACAGAGACAGAGACAGAGACAGAGACAGAGACAGAGACAGAGACAGAGACAGAGACGGAGACAGACACAGAGACAGAGACAGAGACGGAGACAGTGACAGAGACAGAGACAGAGACAGCGACAGGGACAGGGAGAGGGACTGGGACAGAGACAGAGGCGGAGACAGAGACAGAGACAGGGACAGAGACAGAAACAGAGACAGAGACAGATACGGGGACAGAGACAGAGGCAGAGGCAGGGACAGAGACAGAGACGGAGACAGAGGCAGAGGCACAGACACAGACAGAGACAAAGACAGAGACAGAGACAGAGACAGAGACAGAGACAGAGACAGCGACAGGGACAGACACAGAGACAGAGACAGAGACAGAGACGGAGGCAGAGTCTCAGACAGAGAAAGAGACAGAGACAGAGACAGAGACAGATACGGAGACAGAGACAGCGACAGAGACAGAGACAGAGACAGAGACAGAGACAGAGACAGAGACAGAGACAGAGACGGAGACAGTGACAGAGACAGAGACAGAGACAGAGACGGAGACAAAGACCGAGACAGACGCAGAGACTGAGACAGAGGCAGAGACAAAGACGGACACAGAGACAGAGACAGAAACAGGGACAGAGACAGAGACAGAGACAGAGACAGAGGCAGAGACAGAGACAGAGGCAGAGACAGAGACAGAGACAGAGACAGAGGCAGAGACAGAGACAGAGACAGAGACAAAGACAGAGGCAGAGTCTCAGACAGAGACAGAGACAGAGACAGAGACAGAGACAGAGACAGAGACAGAGACAGAGACAGAGACAGAGACAGAGACAGAGACAGAGACAGAGACAGAGACAGAGACAGAGACAGAGACAGAGACAGAGACAGAGGCAGAGACAGAGACAGTGACAGAGACAGAGACAGAGACAGAAACAAAGACAGAGGCAGATTCTCAGACAGAGTCAGAGACAGAGACAGAGACAGAGACTGAGACAGAGACAAGGGCAGAGACAGAGACAGAGTCAGAGACAGGGGCAGAGACAGAGACAGCGACAGAGACAGAGACAGAGACGGAGACAAAGGCCGAGAAAGAGACAGAAACACAGACACAGACAAAGACGGAGACAGAGACAGAGACAGAGACAGGGACAGAGACAGAGGCAGAGACAGGGGCAGAGACAGAGACAGAGAGAGACAAAGACAGAGGCAGAGTCTCAGACAGAGACAGAGACAGAGACAGAGACAGAGACAGAGACAGGGACATTGACAGGGACGGAGACAAAGACCGAGACAGATGCAGAGACACAGACAGAGACAGAGACAGAGACAGAGGCAGAGACAGAGGCAGAGACAGAGACGGACTCAGTGACTGAGAGAGAGGCAGAGACAGAGACAGAGACAGAGACAGAGGCAGAGACAGAGACGGACGCAGTGACTGAGAGAGAGGCAGAGACAGAGACAGAGACAGAGACAGTGAGAGAGACAGAGACAGAGACAGAGACAGAGACAGCGACAGAGACAGAGACAGAGACGGCGACAAAGGCCGAGAAAGAGGCAGAGACACAGACAGAGACAGAGACAGAGACAGAGACAGAGACAGAGACAGAGACAGAGGCAGAGACAGAGACAGAGACAGAGACAGAGACAGAGACAAAGACAGAGGCAGAGTCTCAGACAGAGACAGAGACAGAGACAGAGACTGAGACAGAGAGAAGGGCAGAGACAGGGACAGAGACAGAGACAGGGGCAGAGGCAGAGACAGAGACAGAGGCAGTGACAGAGACAGAGACAGAGACAGAGACAGAGACAGGGACATTGACAGGGACGGAGACAAAGACCGAGACAGATGCAGAGACACAGACAGAGACAGAGACAGAGACAGAGGCAGAGACAGAGGCAGAGACAGAGACGGACTCAGTGACTGAGAGAGAGGCAGAGACAGAGACAGAGACAGAGACAGAGGCATAGACAGAGACGGACGCAGTGACTGAGAGAGAGGCAGAGACAGAGACAGAGACAGAGACAGTGAGAGAGACAGAGACAGAGACAGAGACAGCGACAGAGACAGAGACAGAGACGGCGACAAAGGCCGGGAAAGAGGCAGAGACACAGACAGAGACAGAGACAGAAACAGAGACAGAGATGGAGACAGAGACAGAGACGGACGCAGAGACTGAGACAGAGGCAGAGACAGAGACAGAGACAGAGACCGTGAGAGAGACAGAGACAGAGACAGAGACAGCGACAGAGACAGAGACAGAGACGGAGACAAAGACCGGGACAGAGACAGAGACACAGACAGAGACAGAGACAGAGACAGAGACAGGGACATTGACAGGGACGGAGACAAAGACCGACACAGATGCAGAGACACAGACAGAGACAGAGACAGAGGCAGAGGCAGAGACAGAGACAGAGCCAGAGACAGGGGCAGAGACAGAGACAGAGAGAGACAAAGACAGAGGCAGAGTCTCAGACAGAGACAGAGACAGAGACAGAGACAGAGACAGAGACAGAGACAGAGACAGAGACAGAGACAGAGACAGAGACAGAGACAGAGACAGAGACAGAGACAGAGACAGAGACAGAGACGGAGACAAAGACCGTGACAGCGGCAGAGACACAGACAGAGACAGAGACAGAGACAGGGACAGAGACAGGGACGGAGACAAAGACCGAGACAGATGCAGAGATACAGACAGAGACAGAGACAGAGACAGAGACAGAGACAGACACAGAGACAGGGGCAGAGACAGAGACAGAGAGAGACAAAGACAGAGGCAGAGTCTCAGACAGAGACAGAGACAGAGACAGAGACAGAGACAGAGACAGAGACAGAGACAGAGACAGAGAGAGGGACAGGGACAGAAACAGAGGCGGAGACAGAGACAGAGATAGAG
>CAMAOD020000154.1:1185000-1190000 GCA_945859595.2 Megachile willughbiella
AGACAGGGGCAGAGACAGAGACAGAGAGAGACAAAGACAGAGGCAGAGTCTCAGACAGAGACAGAGACAGAGACAGAGACAGAGACAGAGACAGAGACAGAGACAGAGACAGAGACAGAGACAGAGACAGAGACAGAGACAGAGACAGAGACAGAGACAGAGACAGAGACACAGACAGAGACAGAGACAGAGACAGCGAGAGACAGGGACGGAGACAAAGACCGAGACAGATGCAGAGACACAGACAGAGACAGAGACAGAGACAGAAGCAGAGACAGAGACAGAGACAGAGACAGAGACAGGGGCAGAGACAGAGACAGAGACAGAGACAAAGACAGAGGCAGAGTCTCAGACAGAGACAGAGACAGAGACAGAGACTGAGACAGATACAAGGGCAGAGACAGAGACAGAGACAGAGACAGGGGCAGAGACAGAGACAGAGACAGAGACAGAGACAGAGACAGAGACAGAGACAGAGACAGAGACAGAGGCAGAGTCTCAGACAGAGACAGAGACAGAGACAGAGACTGAGACAGAGAGAAGGGCAGAGACAGAGACAAAGACAGAGACAGGGGCAGAGACAGAGACAGAGACAGAGGCAGTGACAGAGACAGAGACAGAGACAGAGACAGAGACAGGGACAGCGACAGGGACAGGGAGAGGGACAGGGACAGAGACAGAGGCGGAGACAGAGACAGAGACAGAGACAGAGACAGAGACAGAGACAGAGAGACATAGGCACGGAGGCAGAGATGCAGAGACAGAGACAAAGAGACAGAGGCAGAGGCACACAGGCAGAGACCCAGAGACAGAGACAGAGACAGAGATAGAGACAGAGACAGTGACAGAGATAGAGACAGAGACAGAGACAGAGACAGAGACAGAGACAGAGACAGAGACAGAGACAGAGACAGAGACAGAGACAGAGACAGAGACAGAGACAGAGACGGAGACAGAGACAGAGACAGAGACAGAGACAGAGAGACATAGGCACGGAGGCAGAGATGCAGAGACAGAGACAAAGAGACAGAGGCAGAGGCACACAGGCAGAGACCCAGAGACAGCGACAGAGACAGAGATAGAGACAGAGACAGAGACAGAGATAGAGACAGAGACAGAGACAGAGACAGAGACAGAGACAGAGACAGAGACAGAGACAGAGACAGAGACAGCGAGAGACAGGGACGGAGACAAAGACCGAGACAGATGCAGAGACACAGACAGAGACAGAGACAGAGACAGAAGCAGAGACAGAGACAGAGACAGAGACAGAGACAGGGGCAGAGACAGAGACAGAGACAGAGACAAAGACAGAGGCAGAGTCTCAGACAGAGACAGAGACAGAGACAGAGACTGAGACAGATACAAGGGCAGAGACAGAGACAGAGACAGAGACAGGGGCAGAGACAGAGACAGAGACAGAGACAGAGACAGAGACAGAGACAGAGACAGAGACAGAGACAGAGGCAGAGGCAGAGACAGAGACAGAGACAGAGACAGAGACAGAGACAAAGACAGAGGCAGAGTCTCAGACAGAGACAGAGACAGAGACAGAGACTGAGACAGAGAGAAGGGCAGAGACAGAGACAAAGACAGAGACAGGGGCAGAGACAGAGACAGAGACAGAGGCAGTGACAGAGACAGAGACAGAGACAGAGACAGAGACAGGGACATTGACAGGGACGGAGACAAAGACCGAGACAGATGCAGAGACACAGACAGCGACAGAGACAGAGACAGAGACAGAGACAGAGACGGAGACAGTGACAGAGACAGAGACAGAGACAAAGACAGAGACAGAAACAGGGACAGAGACAGAGACAGAAACAGAGACAGAGACAGAGACAAAGACAGAGACAGAGACAGAGACGGAGACAGGGGCGGAGACAGATGCATAGACAGAGACAGAGACAGAGACAGAGACAGAGACAGAGGTAGAGACAGAGACAGAGGCAGAGAAAGATACGGGGACAGAGACAGAGGCAGAGATAGAGATAGAGACAGAGACGGAGACAGTGGCAGAGACACAGACAGAGACAAAGACAGAGACAGAGACAGAGACAGAGACAGAGACAGAGACAGAGTCAGAGACGGAGACAGTGACAGAGACAGAGACAGAGACAAAGACAGACACAGAAACAGGGGCAGAGACAGAGACAGAAACAGAGACAGAGACAGAGACAAAGACAGAGACAGAGACAGAGACAGAGGTAGAGACAGAGACAGAGACAGAGACAGAGACAGAGACAGCGGCAGGGACAGGGAGAGGGACAGGGACAGAGACAGAGGCAGAGACAGAGACAGAGACAGAGACGCAGACAGAGACAGAGACAGAGACGGAGACAGAGAGACATAGGCACGGAGGCAGAGATGCAGAGACAGAGACAAAGAGACAGAGGCAGAGGCACACAGGCAGAGACCCAGAGACAGAGTCAGAGACAGAGATAGAGACAGAGACAGGGACAGAGATAGAGACAGAGACAGAGACAGAGACAGAGACAGAGACAAAGACAGAGACAGAGACAGAGACAGAGGTAGAGACAGAGACAGAGACAGAGACAGAGACAGAGACAGCGGCAGGGACAGGGAGAGGGACAGGGACAGAGACAGAGGCAGAGACAGAGACAGAGACAGAGACGCAGACAGAGACAGAGACAGAGACGGAGACAGAGAGACATAGGCACGGAGGCAGAGATGCAGAGACAGAGACAAAGAGACAGAGGCAGAGGCACACAGGCAGAGACCCAGAGACAGAGTCAGAGACAGAGATAGAGACAGAGACAGGGACAGAGATAGAGACAGAGACAGAGACAGAGACAGAGACAGAGACAGAGACAGAGACAGAGACAGAGACAGAGACAGAGGCAGAGACAGCGACAGGGACAGGGAGAGGGACAGGGACAGAGACAGAGGCGGAGACAGAGACAGAGACAGAGACAGAGACAGAGACAGAGACAGAGAGACATAGGCACGGAGGCAGAGATGCAGAGACAGAGACAAAGAGACAGAGGCAGAGGCACACAGGCAGAGACCCAGAGACAGAGACAGAGACAGAGATAGAGACAGAGACAGTGACAGAGATAGAGACAGAGACAGAGACAGAGACAGAGACAGAGACAGAGACAGAGACAGAGACAGAGACAGAGACAGAGACAGAGACAGAGACAGAGACAGAGACAGAGACGGAGACAGAGACAGAGACAGAGACAGAGACAGGGAGACATAGGCACGGAGGCAGAGATGCAGAGACAGAGACAAAGAGACAGAGGCAGAGGCACACAGGCAGAGACCCAGAGACAGCGACAGAGACAGAGATAGAGACAGAGACAGAGACAGAGATAGAGACAGAGACAGAGACAGAGACAGAGACAGAGACAGAGACAGAGACAGAGACAGAGACAGAGACAGAGACAGAGACGGAGACAGAGACAGAGACAGAGACAGAGACAGAGACAGCGACAGGGACAGGGAGAGGGACAGGGACAGAGACAGAGGCGGAGACAGAGACAGAGACAGGGACAGAGACAGAAACAGAGACAGAGACAGATACGGGGACAGAGACAGAGGCAGAGACAGGGACAGAGACAGAGACGGAGACAGAGGCAGAGGCACAGACACAGACAGAGACAAAGACAGAGACAGAGACAGAGACAGAGACAGAGACAGCGACAGGGACAGAGACAGAGACAGAGACGGAGACAGTGACAGAGACAGAGACAGAGACAAAGACAGAGACAGGAACAGGGACAGAGACAGAGACAGAAGCAGAGACAGAGACAGAGACAAAGACAGAGACAGAGACAGAGACGGAGTCAGGGACAGAGACAGATGCATAGACAGAGACAGAGACAGAGACAGAGACAGACACAGAGGTAGAGACAGAGACAGAGACAGAGACAGAGGTAGAGACAGAGACAGAGACAGAGACAGAGACAGAGACAGAGACAGCGGCAGAGGCAGAGACTGAGACTGAGACAGAGACAGAGACAGAGACAGGGGCAGAGACAGAGACAGAGACAGAGACAGAGACAAAGACAGAGGCAGAGTCTCAGAAAGAGACAGAGACTGAGACAGAGACAGAGACAGAGACAGAGACAGAGACAGAGACAGAGACAGAGACAGAGACAGAGACAGAGACAGAGACAGAGACAGAGACAGAGACAGAGGCAGAGACAGAGACAGAGACAGAGACAGAGACAGAGACAGAGACAGAGACAGAGACAAAGACAGAGGCAGAGTCTCAGACAGAGACAGAGACAGAGACAGAGACAGAGACTGAGACAGAGACAAGGGCAGAGACAGAGACAGAGACAGAGACAGGGGCAGAGACAGAGACAGAGACAGAGACAAAGACAGAGGCAGAGTCTCAGACAGAGACAGAGACAGAGACAGAGACTGAGACAGAGAGAAGGGCAGAGACAGAGACAGAGACAGAGACAGGGGCAGAGACAGAGACAGAGACAGAGGCAGTGACAGAGACAGAGACAGAGACAGAGACAGAGACAGGGGCAGATTCTCAGACAGAGTCAGAGACAGAGACAGAGACAGAGACTGAGACAGAGACAAGGGCAGAGACAGAGACAGAGGCAGAGACAGGGGCAGAGACAGAGACAGCGACAGAGACAGAGACAGAGACGGAGACAAAGGCCGAGAAAGAGGCAGAAACACAGACACAGACAAAGACGGAGACAGAGACTGAGACAGAGACAGGGACAGAGACAGAGACAGAGGCAGAGACAGAGACAGAGACAGAGACAGAGACAGAGACAGAGACAGAGGCAGAGACTGAGACTGAGACAGAGACAGAGACCGAGACAGAGACAGAGACAGAGACAGAGACAGATACGGGGACAGAGAGAGAGGCAGAGATAGAGATAGAGACAGAGACGGAGACAGAGTCAGAGACACAGACAGAGCCAAAGACAGAGACAGAGACAGAGACAGAGACAGAGACAGCGACAGGGACAGGGAGAGGGACAGGCACAGAGACAGAGACAGAG